>OU426984.1:78489544-78676180 GCA_911387785.2 Aelia acuminata | reverse complement strand
TAAATTCTTCAAATTTAGCTTGGTGGTTCTTTCATACCAGGTGCGAACACCTGTCCATATTAAAATTGCATAACTTCAGCCGATCTCTGGATATTCTTTATTGTTATAAAAATCGTTATGATCTCGACTTAATCTTTACATTAGATTTTTACGAACTCAACCGTTGGAGACGAAAAAAATCTCTTTTAGGTCCTAATGAACTTTTCTTGACCACGGCTTTTCTCATCGTCTTCCAAATTCCCTGTGTGAAACCGGGATATACAGCTAGTTATAAATAAATTAATAATAAAATTATAGTTGTTATGTTGTTTAATAAATAAAATGTTGTTATTTATTTATTTTACAAAATCTAAGGGTGAGTCTAAACTTTTGACTGGTACTGTATAAATGGATAAAACTCTTAATAAAGTAATGTAATAACTCAGATATAAAATAATTTGAAATGCTCCAGGAGATTCTATCAATACATTTTTTTTTTATCCTTACTTATAAAAGAAGGACCATGCTCATCAATGAAAAAGAAATAATGATACGCTTCTCGCAATTTAACGACAGTAATTTATTTTAGTCAACAAATCTTATACAAAATAAATAAAATTATTCACGTTTTCCAAAAGAAGAAAATTTCTAATTTCTAGTTTGCCTGTGGCTAAAACAAAGTAGATTTTGTATTTTTTTTTTTTTTTTTTTTTTTTTATTATTTTGAGGCAATTCTTAAGTAATCAAAGATTTATTTTTAATATTCACCTAGATATTGTTTGTTATTATATGTTTTTTCTCCCTGTAAGCCCTTTGTTATATTTATTGCGTACATTATTCGATCTGAGATAAAATTCCCCATCTCACGTAATATTTTCGTGTGGATACGGTTATGAATGCTTGAATGTTCCATATAACATTCCCCCCGACGAGCCGTTTGAGAATTGAATTTTAAAATCTATAACAGTATTTGCTAATGGGGGGTGGATGCTATACGGGGTGTTTTGCCCGCGGGCTCGGCCAATCAGAGCCCTGGATTTAGCAGGGCCAAAAAATATTTCACACCCCACCAGCGGCCTTACCTTAAGGTCCCCTCGCTATCATATGATAACTTTTCACGCTCCAAAGGTCTCGGATCAGGGTGCGTCATTCTGAATTTCTATCTCTACTCATCCCTTCAAAATAAAAAAAAATAAAAAAGAAAATCTGGTGTGATAAACGTACTGCACAACTTTCACTTCCGCTCTACTTACTTATAGGATAAACCTGCATGTTTTGATAATTATAAAATTAGCTTTATCCACATTTATTAACTTATTTTGTTTTTTCTCCAAAAGGTAAGTAAAATTATCATTGCAAAACTCGAAAGTCTTAGAACAATGTAAATGAATTTTTCATAAAACAATACGAATTCCACACATCTTCAAAAACGTTAGATTGGATAAATATTCTCAGGCGAACTATAACTCCTATCTAAATACTTACCAGTCCTCAAAAGTAAATAAATAATGTTTTTTTTTTTGGCATCGCAGATCAGTTTCGGTTGCGGAATTATTTTATCTACATCGGCGAGGGGGTACCATATTTCATCTTTCTTTTTCTGCCATGACAAAAACTCGAGCTTCTTTTCCATGGTGCTGACTAATACATCTGTATCATCAATGCAGTCACAATTACTGGGTATGTCTTGCCCCCGTAGTTCACATCAACATATTCGCCACTGCGCCAACAAACCCCAGTTAAAGAGAGTCAACTAACCCCACAGGAAAGATCATATGAAAGACCAGGACTGGGGATAACAACCAAACAAGAAACTGGTTAATTGAAAGGTTAGGTTTTTCAAGAGTACAGAATCGGATTCAAATGTTTTGCCATGCCTTAAAACCAAATTTACTGAATATGTAAAAATTTACTTACATGTTGTAAAATCAATCAATGAAGCAAACTCTTCTCAACACTGTTAGCATCGGACTGAAACCTCAGGACAAGACTTCCAAGGTCAAGCGGGTTACATGGTTCGATGGTGGCGCCTTCACAAAAGGTGTTGCGGAAACAATAAGCTAAAGGCCAACCTATCCCCTATGCCAACCAACCCCGCTCTCCCTATTATAAAAAAAATCTGGTGCGTGCGCGCAACACACAACTTACAATTACCAACTTACTTAGATTAGAAATTGCTGTGTTGTTAATTGCCACTTCTCAAAGTCACACATTTTTCCACAATCATTTCTTATTTATGTTTTTATTTGCTCTATAAAAAAAACTACTTTTTGTATTATTAAATAAAAGTTTTTACTTGTGATTCGGCAATAATACTCCAAGTTGTATGATTTTATAATTTTCTATCTAGTTGTTGAAAACTACAATTAGCTACTATGAAACAAATAATTCCTGTTAAATGAACAGAACACCTTTATTCATAAACAATCGTGCATCATTAAAGTCGTACTGCGCATGTTTGGGCTAAACATATTTTATGAGTTGACGGAATATTTTTCTTCTTAGCTCCCGTATATGTTTACTTGTTTTTTTTTTTTTTTAATATTTCATATTTAGCCACTTCTAATTTTATTTATTAGGCGTAACGAGAGGCACTTAATTTCTCCATATAAACAAAAACAAACTTACATTATAGGAAAACCAAAAAGGCCCTTTCCCTATTTAAGCCCTCTCAGAACATTTTAATAATAATAAAGCTTACCCGATATTAAAGAATACTCGATTCTCATTAAACACGACGAGTTTGATCAAAATTATTAAAGCCGTTTTTGAGAAGAAAAAAACAACTAAAGTGCCATCTCCGTTTTCATGAAATTTTGATGTGATATCGGGGCCATATACATCAAATATCCAGTTTAATCAAATTCGTTAGAGCCGTTCTTGAGAAAATCGAAAAAACCTTAAAAATTAGACAAAATTCTTTAAATAAAGTACCTCCTCCGTTTGACTAATTTCGATGAAATTTTTGCTGTCACATCGCGGGCATATACATACACTAAATACCCAATTTCGTTTTTGAGCTAGTCTGTTCTCATACACACACACACACACACACACAGACCATTTCGTGGGACTTGGTTATTTGGAGTCAAGGACTCCAAAACGTGCATTTCCGTTGAAAACCGGAAGTCGAAATTTTTCACGATCGCAATACTTTCCCTTACTATATATTTCATACATTGGTAAGTGAAAGTAATAAAATATACAAATAAAGGTACGCATTCCTAACCCCTCTAACCTGATTCGTAACTGATATCCTCCGACTCGTAGCTAGTATAAAAGCCGTTACCTTTTTTTTTTTTTTTTTTCATTTTTCCTTTTGGTTCTTTTTTTTTTCTCTCATTGCAATTATGATCACAAAAAAGGTATAAAGGGCCTATTTCTTTTCAACGTGGCTCGGCATCAATCAAAAGGCCGAGGGCACTAAAAGTCGAATCGAATTAATCATTACCATTCCATCGACGGACCAGCCGGCCTTTAATTCGGTTACAATTTTTTTTTTTTTTTTATACTCTTATAGAAAAGGATAATGAAATTTCTCTTTTTCATCAAAAGGGATTAGTGATGATATTAAATTCTTTTCATAATCAGCGAAGTACCTTTGTGAGAGGTATAGCGTGGATTTTGCGTGTGTGAGTGAGGAGCTTTTTATATCCGGAACTTAAGCCATCCTTTGATAATGTCATTAGACACTCATCAACGACAAAGGTAGGTCATTGTTGAAGACTAAACTGGATGGTTTTTTTTTTTTTTTTTAAACAAATAATTATCTGGTAATTGCTCTTCTCCTCCGCCTTGGCCAATCAACATACCATTTTTCATTAGTATACCAAAGCCAAACATAAAATAACGAAAAACAAACCTAAAAATATTGGATCAATTTTTTAATTAAAAATAATATTTAACTAACTGAATATTTTTTTAAGCGTTTAATATATTTCATAGAGGTTTCTAAACGGTGTCAATGTTTTCAGGTTTCCAAGGAGAACAATTTTGGTCATGTAAATTTTGTCGAATAACCCCTTCGTTTCCGAGTTTTAAGCGAAAAACTGCAATTCTCAGCGAAAATGGTCGCGGGGCTTTTTCGAAGGTGCCATTTTTCGAAAAAATATCAATGAACGAAAATGTTCTCGTTGAAAAACTTAAGAGATTGGCACCATTTACGAACCTCTACGATTTTTTTCTCGCAAAAAACGCGGTTTCGCGCTTATAACTCGCAATTTGTGATTTATATATTTTTCCGATTTAGCGGTTAGGGAAAGTTTTAAAAAGTTTTAAGTATTAAGGAAGTTATGGCGTACCGACAAAATAGACTTGAGAAATAATATATATGATAAATTAGCTGTTAAAATACATGATATCAATGTTAGAAAAACTAATAATGGAAATGAAAAAAAATAAATAAATAATTACGCATCGATTTAAGAAAAACCGTGTTTTTCAAATATATATGAATTTTAAAGTTTGTTAAATTAAATTTTCAATGCATGTAGGATCAGTTTTCAACCATTTATTAATTAATTTATAAATTAGAAAGGAAATGATATTAAAATTTCTGTCGTAATTTGATATACATTATTATTCAACGAAACAGAATCTGTTTTTCAACTCTTGTATGAAACAATTAAAATTCTGTATTGTTTAAATGGAACAAGTGAATTTTACATTTATATCCATTTTCAAGCATCGTTTATTCATGATGGAATATTTCAATTGCCATTTCTAACACCCCTGTTGTGTGTTTTTCATTTGAATTTGTCATCGATTCGTTACATCCTTTTTTATCGAAACACTTTTCAGCTTTTATGGTATTTATATACGACACCACAAATGAACGCCTTTCAACCATCATCCATTTGTATGGATGTGTCACAGGATAATATCAACTTTCCATTGCTCTCTCTTCAATCGTACCTGAAATTAAATAAAATAAAAAGTAGGGTGGGGGGCTATGACAGTTAGTTCGGGAATGATTGTTAGAAAAATCCTAATAATTATCGAATTATATGTTACTAGCATTCCCCGTCGCGGCTTTGCCCGCGAGCCTTTAAAATCGATTCTGTGATCATTATCTTAGTATTGATTTAATATAATTTGTTAACTGATGTTAAGGAGATTTAGCAGAATCGGAGCTTCCGATAGGTGGAATGCTTATTCGTCGTGAACGCTTCATTTTTCGGCTTTAAAACATGTTTTTCGATGCCCCATAGGACATTTCGAGTTAAACTCGTCGTATCAAGATCTTTAATATGAGTTCAAATTAGATCAATTTTCTCGAAGTGCAAAAATAGGTGTCCGTTAGAGTTAAACGACAATTTCGCCATTTAAACCCCTTAGGGGTTACATTTTTGAAATTCCTTTCTTAGCGGTTACCTACATCGCGTTTAAAATCTAAATTCCGAACTTCAAGTTTCTATCATTAGTAGTTTTTGCTCTGCGTTGATTCTGTCAGTCAGGACAAAGCCTCTTATATAAATATAGATTAACCGTATCATAGATTCGTCATCGTTTTGTGTGTATATGTCTAATGCTTTTCTGGAATCACAACAGTTCTTATTCTGACTTGTGATTTTTAAGAACATTTGTTAAATAGCTACTCTATCAAAGGAAGCTACTATTTATTATATTAAATATAATTGTAAGTAGGATATCAAATGACGAGAATTAATGTTCTATAATTTATTTGAATAAGAAACAGAATAAACAAAATAACAAAATAAACAACAATAAAAGAAAAGAAGTTTAAATACAGCGGGTGGGTTAAAATCGGTCGTGAATGAGGTAATAGGGTATAGATTAGATATAGTGGCGCTGCAAGAGGTCCGCTGGCCAGGGGAGGGTTCGTTGAGGGAAGGGAAGTACACTTTGTGGTACGGTGGGAGCGGAAACTATTGTTTAGGCACCGGATTTCTGATTAGAAATAGGTTACTTTTCGCGTTGAAGGACATTCGATTTTACGGAGATAGGTTATCGGTAGCTATATTTCAGGGTCGGTGGTTTAAAATCGGGTTGATCAATATACACGCACCTACTGAAGATAGTGACGATGAAGTTAAATGTGAATTTTATGAAAAACTTGAATCGATTTATGACAAACTACCGCGAGGCTACATAAAAATTATTCTGGGAGACGCAAATGCAAAGGTAGGGAGGGAACAAGTATATTATCCTACGATCGGTAGAGAAAGTTTACATGAATATAGTAATGATAACGGAATACGACTAATAAATTTTGCCACCTCGAAAAACCTAATAATCAAAAGTACTACTTTTAAACATAAAGATATACATAAATATACTTGGACGTCTCCGGATTCGCAAACCCGTAATCAAATTGATCACGTCTTGGTTCAACGTAGGTGGCAAAATAGCGTAATTAATATTCGATCATATCGTGGGGCCGAATGCGGGTCGGATCATGAACTAGTAATCGCGAAAATTCGCCAGAAGACTTATAATACATAGGAAAAATGAGGCTGGTTTTAATTATGATAATTATAATTTGAAGAAGTTAAAACTTCCGACGGTTAGAAAACAATTCGAACTGGAAGTCAAAAATAGGTTTGAGGCGTTGGAATCGTCTGACGAGGATAACGAAGACATTGATAAGTTGTGGGAAGGTATCCGGGATAGTATTAAAGAGGTCGGTAACTCTTGTCTTGGAAAAAGGGAAAATAAAAATAAACCTTGGTTCGATGATGAATGTATTAACATGTGCGACAAAAGAAAAGCTGCTAAATTAGAAGCGTTAAATATTTCTAACGAAATCAATCTTGCTAACTTTCGAGCATCAAGAAAAGAAACAACTAAACTGCTAAAATTCAAAAAGCGAGAATATCTCAAAAATAAAATAATAGCGATCGAAAGTGACAAAATCGAGAATAACGCTAAAGCCATGTACGAAGGCATAAACAGAATTCGTAAACGGTCGGGCCCGGTTACAACTGGAATTAGGGATGAAAATAACAATATCTTGGCCGATCCGTCGGACATCTTAAGAGGTTCAAGGATTATTTCGATAGTATTTTAAATACGGAAAATAATAATCTATCTTCCTCTTCGGAATACCAGAGTGCTGAACCGTTAGTAGTAGTACCGAGTAAAGAGGAGGTTGAAATAGCCATTGGAAAATTAAAATCTCATAAAGCAGCGGGAACAGATAATGTCCCTAGCGAACTAATCAAGGCATGCGGGGAAGCTGGGATATCAAAAATATTTCTTTTGATTAAAAAGATCTGGGAACAAGAAAAGATACCCGAAGAGTGGAAAGAGTCTATTCTCATTCCGATTCACAAAAAGGGATCAAAAACGGATTGCAAGAACTATCGCGGAATCTCACTCCTACCGGTTTGCTATAAAATATTTACGTTAATCCTAACTAGTCGAATCACTGAATACGCCGAGGAAATTATCGGAGAATATCAATGTGGTTTCAGGCAAAACCGATCAACCGTAGACCAAATATTCTCTCTTCGCCAAATATAAGAGAAAAAATTACAATATAACGGAATTGTACATCAGCTTTTTATCGATTTCAAAAAGGCATATGACTCTATTAACCGCCAAAAGTTGTATAACATTCTGGTCGAGCAGGGTATACCAAAAAAATTAGTAAACTTAGTAAAAATTTGTATGACTGAAACGTTCAATAAAGTTAGAATCGGTAATTATTTTTCTGAGAAGTTCGAGGTCCGCTCTGGTTTGAAGCAAGGAGATTCTCTCTCACCTGTTTTATTTAATTTAGCACTGGAATATGCCATTAGGGAGGTGACACGTACCGGAAAGGGTTTGAATTTGGGAGGGAATATACCAGTGCTCGGATATGCCGATGATTTGGTATTGCTTGGGGAGGACGTGGAAACCATAGAAATAAACACAAAAACGTTGATGAAAGCCGGACAAGAACTTGGACTAGAAATGAATACGGATAAGACAAAATATATGGTTAGTCGTAGAAGTGGTGAGGATTTCGCTGATATCAATGTAGGGGGGTATACGTTTGAACAGGTAGAGAAATTTAGATATTTAGGGGCGATGGTAACTAGAAAAAACGAAATCGATGAGGAAATTAAGGCTAGATTAAAAGCCGGTAATGCTTGCTACTTTTCAGTCGCGAAATTGCTTAACTCCCGCCTTCTGTCCCAAAACTTAAAAATTAGGATTTACAAAACTATTATTCTTCCAACGGTCCTTTACGGATGCGAAACTTGGCCGCTGACATTGAGGGATGAGCAACGGCTTAGAGTTTTTGAAAATAAAGTATTGCGCAGAATATTCGGGCCGAAGAGGGATGAACTAACCGGAGAATTTAGACGCTTACATAACGCCGAACTGAGCGAGCTTTACCCAATAAATATAATTGACGTTATTGCAGCAAGACGAATAAAATGGGCGTGTAAAATTGCGAAACTTGGCTGAACGAATCCCGAAAAGATTAATAAGCGCGGTGCCGAATGGGAAACGTCCGAGGGGCAGGCAGAGACGGAGGTGGGAGGATTGCGTTAGGGCGGATCTATCGAAGTTGGGTCTGGAAGACAGTCAATGGATGGAGGTGTGCAGGGAGCGATTGGTGGTGTCGGCATCGAACCTTCGGGTTCGTTAAGCCTTTATTATTATTATTATTATTATTATTATTTAAAAGAAAAACATACCTGAAAGAATAATTAATTTACAACTTTATTTGCCTGCTAACAATAAACTAATACAGTCTTTAATAGTCTAATTAAATAACCTCAAATAGATCAAACAAAACATATGGTATCAGAACATATGGTGGAAGTATAATTTACATAATTTATCATATCTAATGAAGAATTCGAGGAAAATTATTATTTTCTACATGTACTTAAATTATAAAAATATTTTTTTAGCGTTGCCTACTTTATGAAATTTTATAGAAGTGTATGCACTTCTTTTTAAGTATATAATTTAGGGGTATCTACAATAGCTCGATGAGTTGTTTTGCCCAGGAATTTTTTTTCTGTTGAAACCCTTCAAAATTAGGTGGTATCATCAAGTATTCTTTAATTTCAGGTAAGCTTTATCATCATTAAAATGTTCTGAGGGCTGCTTAAATGGGGAAGGGGCCTTTTTTGTGCTTCTATAAAGTACCTTTGTTTTTGTTTATATGGATAAATTATTTGTCTCTCGTTTCGCCTAGAAATAAGAAATAGCTAAATATGAAATATGAAAAAAATCAAGTAATACAGGAGAAAAAAGAAAAATATTCCATAAACACATTGAGCCCAGCCATGCGCAGTACGCCTTTAATGATAGACCATTGCTTTTAATTAAAGCCGTTCAGTTCATTTAATGGAAATTTTTTGTTATATGGTAACTAAATGATGTTTACAACTAGTAAATAGGGAATTATAATATCAGACGATTTGGTGTATTATGCTTGCATTGCCGAATTATCACAAATTAAAAAATTTATTCAATAATAAAATTTTTAAGTGTACTTTACAGAGTAAATAAAATAAGGAAATGAATGTAGGAAAATGTGTGACTTTGAGGAAGGGACTTTAGAAAACACGTCGATTTCTAATCTGAGTAAGTTGGTAAGTGAAAGTTGTGTGTTGCGCGCATCGCACCAGATTTTTATGTAAAGTAACTTGAAACACAATACAAAAACATGTGGTTTAGAAGAGTTGGAACTAACAGTTGGAACAAACTTTCATAGTACATCTTTCGGACTGGGTCAATCCATTTGAAGTGGTCCAATCTAGTTGCTTCAACATTTTTATTTTTTTAAATATTTTTACCATTGAAAGAGCAATGCATCTCAAGTACAAAAGTGCAATTAGTTTATTTTTTGAATTTTTATTTTTCCAATGGCGGCCATATTATTTTCGAAAAACCGCGTATTTTTAGCTATTTCAGTGCTCTGCTTCAAATCAAATATCTCCTCTTTTACTCATCCTAGAATATCCAAATAAAGACGAATCTCTTTAGAAAGGTCTGATCTTTAATAAAGGTTATTACAACTATGAACTTGAAACTAAGTATTAAGGTCCAGGTACACCTTCAAAGTTTCAAGCGGTAATTTAAAAAAAACGGGTTTTCAAAAATTATTTTTTACAAGAAGGCAAATGACTAAGTGTTTGTTATTTTTTTATTTAATGAATACAGGTAGGCACTATTAATTCACAAAGTTTCAAGCTGTGGACTTGCACAGTTTTTACAATACAAATTTTTGAAATCTTGAAATTTCCAAAATTTCAAAAGTTTAAAGCTTCATATCTCTGTTGGGCAAGAAAATAAAAATTTGAAATTTAACCCAGATTTAGTTCCTGGTTAGAGGATTGAACTGTCAAAATTTCATTTTGTGGACTCAACTAATTGCAAGGATATAAAACATTGAAAAGTACTAAAATACGTATTAAATCCAAAACGCTAAACAGCGTATATTATTTTCTGTCTGTTTCCACGAAATGAAATTTTGACAGTTCAATCTACTACCCAAGGACTAAATCTGGGCCAAATTTCAAATTTTTATATCCATGCATTACAGAGAAATTAATGCTTAAACTTTTGACAGTTTGGAAATTTCTAGAATTTAAAAATAAAAAACCGTGCAAGTCCACAGCTTGAAACTCTGTGAATTTGGAGAACCCACCTTTATCTATCAAATAAAAAAATAGCAAACCCTTAGTCATCTGCCTTTTGGTAAAAAGAGTTTTTGAAAACTCGTTTTTTTAGAATTACCACTTGGAAATTTGTAGGGGTGCATAGACCGTTATCTTTATTTTTAATTTCATACTTGTTATGACCTTTATTAAACTACAGATCTTTCTAAAAAGATTATTCTTTATAAAAATGTTCTAGGATGAGTTAAAAAGGAGATATTCGATTTGATGCTCAGCACCGAAATAGCTAAAAATATGCGTTTGGTCCACAAAACTGACCGAAAAACTCATATCAATAGAGCGGAAATGATGAAGCAGGTGTTCCAATAAGTAATGCACTGAAAGTAGTTAACAATTTATGCAAAGTGGCTTTAATAATCTTTACTATTTTAATATAATAAAGCGGGGAAAACGGAAAGGATATAATATGTGCTGTTTTAGCGCTCTTGATATTATACTTATTTTAGTACTTTTCAATGAATTTTTTGGTCAGTTTTATCGTCGACCATACGCGTATTTTTTTCTACTTTTGTGCTCAGCTTCAAATCGAATATCTCCTCTTTAACTCATCCTAGAACATGTTTATAAAGAACATCTTTATTAAGATCTGTAGTTTAATAAAGGTCATAACAAGTATGAACTTAAAAATGTGACAATGAGATCAAAGTTCGTTTCCTCTATGCCAAAAAATGTAAAATGCAAAAGATGACAAAAGTATTATGTATACTGATTAAAAAATGTATGATGACAATTGGCAATATGAATGTGAAAGAAAGTAACTCATAGATAACCCCAGAGGATGGGCCAATAGCCCGAAACGTTTGGAAAGCAAATAAAATTTTGAAGAAGAAGAGACGGAAGAGACTCCTTCATTTAAAAAATCATAGTAAAAATAAGTATAACTGTCTGTGTACCCCTACAAATTTCCAAGCGGTAATTCTAAAAAAACGAGTTTTCAAAAACTCTTTTTACCAAAAGGCAGATGACCAAGGGTTTGCTATTTTTTTATTTGATAGATAAAGGTGGGTTCTCCAAATTCACAGAGTTTCGAGCTGTGGACTTGCACGGTTTTTTATTTTTAAATTCTAGAAATTTCCAAACTGTCAAAAGTTTAAGCATTAATTTCTCTGTAATGCATGGATATAAAAATTTGAAATTTGGCCCAGATTTAGTCCTTGGGTAGTAGATTGAACTGTCAAAATTTCATTTCGTGGAAACAGACAGAAAATAATATACGCTGTTTAGCGATTTGGATTTAATACGTATTTTAGTACTTTTCAATGTTTTATATCCTTGCAATTAGTTGAGTCCACAAAATGAAATTTTGACAGTTCAATCCTCTAACCAGGAACTAAATCTGGGTTAAATTTCAAATTTTTATTTTCTTGCCCAACAGAGATATGAAGCTTTAAACTTTTGAAATTTTGGAAATTTCAAGATTTCAAAAATTTGTATTGTAAAAACTGTGCAAGTCCACAGCTTGAAACTTTGTGAATTAATAGTGCCTACCTGTATTCATTAAATAAAAAAATAACAAACACTTAGTCATTTGCCTTCTTGTAAAAAATAATTTTTGAAAACCCGTTTTTTTTAAATTACCGCTTGAAACTTTGAAGGTGTACCTGGACCTTAATACTTAGTTTCAAGTTCATAGTTGTAATAACCTTTATTAAAGATCAGACCTTTCTAAAGAGATTCGTCTTTATTTGAATATTCTAGGATGAGTAAAAGAGGAGATATTTGATTTGAAGCAGAGCACTGAAATAGCTAAAAATACGCGGTTTTTCGAAAATAATATGGCCGCCATTGGAAAAATAAAAATTCAAAAAATAAACTAATTGCACTTTTGTACTTGAGATGCATTGCTCTTTCAATGGTAAAAATATTTAAAAAAATAAAAATGTTGAAGGAACTAGATTGGACCACTTCAAATGGATTGACCCGACTACGATATTGTAGTGTCATCTACGTTGGCCCAGGACCTTCGAGGCCCGTCCTCGTACGACTGAATATAAGGAGCGGTGGACTGGAGAGTTAGGATTGTTCTGAAGCTCAAGTCACATGGTTGTTTCTGTGTTGGAACAAAGTGATAATTTTTTTAACCTGTTTAAATATTTGTGTTTTCATAATTTGTTGGCATTGTAAATTGTTATTTTCATGAAAATTCTTTATTAATTTGAGACGAGACAAACATTCGTCAAGTCTTTTTTATTTGTTCGTGATACTTACATTTAACCTCAACTTTTACAATTTTTTTGTTCTACGTTTTGGCACTCAGGCCATTATCAAGATGAACATCTAAAATTAGAATTTTAATATATTTCAACATTACAATTTAAATTAAAACAATGAAATAATAATGATACATTAACACCCATAATTATTTATATATAAAATAATTTGGCTTATATGTTTTTATTTTGAAATGTAAATATGAGGATCGCAAAAAAACATTGACTAATATTTGAGGCATTTGGTTTCAAAACCGGCTACATCCATTTTCAACAATTTTTCAGGGCTGATCAAAAAAAGATCAATTTAAAAAAATAATCAGTTTAACAAATTTTTTTGTTCTTTTTCGACGTTTTGCTAACAATTACCTTTAAACAAAAATTTTTGACAACTTTTTATCACATTTTATTTTTTAAATCTCATTTAACATTTAAAAAATATGTTGGATGTACCGGACTTTGATAAGAAAATATCAATTTTTGGTTAATTTATTTTTTAAATCTACAAATATTCATTTAAATCTTGATGTTGACCCACATCCATATTGGTATCATGCATATTTACTTGGATAGGTGACATTGTACTGCCTATTACAACTTTGTCGAATTCGAGGGTCCCTATTGATCTCCAGTCTTCTCCATAATGTTTTTCTTAATACAGTATCATCATCATCCAACAGTTTGGAAACATGGATACCGTTTGGGATTTCGAAAAATTGAAGGTTTTCTGAAAAGTGGAGCTTGGATGGAACCGCTTTTCCGAAGAAATGGTATCTGTAAGTATTGATTTTCGAAGGATCTAGACATCTTTTAAAAAAACGCTTCTAACAAATTATTTCTAACATTAAAAACTTGAAAAAAAAAAAGTTTTTGGAAAAAATTGATGTAACCGGTTTTGAAACCAAATGCCTCATTTATTTTCGTTCAATAAAAATTGTTTAACTCACATTAATTTTTAATATTCCGATATTAAAGGCTTCGCTTATTTATATATTTTATTCAAAGGTACTTATTTCCTTTTATAAAATCGAGGGAAGGAAACGTTGAACAAAGAAACGCTGGGAATAAAATCTTTATCGAATTATAATAAACGTAAGGAAGGGGGGAGCTTTGAAAGTAACTTGAGCGAAAAATCACTCCAGTATTAAAAGCTATATCTTCTCGATATACAAATATATATATTATTTTTTTTTTTTCTGGAACGCTTCCGTTCAAAAAGAAGGAAACAAAAATTATTAAGTAATGTTTAACTAGCAATGTATCTTCCTTTTTTCCATAACTATTTATTTTCTACTTAACAACATTGTTAACGTTTCGGGGTTGTGTCCCCATTCTCAAAACCTATACATTAATTTATTTCCATTACAATTTTAATGATCCAATTACAATTATAACAAATTAATAAAATAAAATAAAATAAATATAACTTACATAAATAATTTCTCAATCGTATGATTGATAGTCTTTTAATAAATATTACAATACCACATCAATGTCATATGCTAAAAAATACTATTACACATTTTCTATATGTCAGCTCATACTTGTCCGTTTCCAATTGACTAAAGGCTGATGGACTTTGTCATCTATATTTTCGTTTTAGGCTTCCATGGTCTGAATTCATAATATGCGTTTCTTCTTAAGGGTTTGACCATGTAACAGTTTTTTCACAGTCAAGCTTTCACCCATCTTGCTGTGGGCTTCTTCAGGGCCAATACAAGAATGAGAGTGGAGAAGGGGATCTCTAAGTTATAATCTTCCGTCGGGGGCGAAGTATGGAAGCCTAAACCATAGTTAGGATTCACAAATACCACCATAGATCCATCAGGGAGGCTATAGAAATTATAAAACAGCCAAATAATATAAGCAAAGAAGACGGATACAGACTTAGCAAAAACTGGTACCCTGCACTAAACAACATTAGATAACACAATATATCTCAGAGAGCTGGTGTCATACCCCCTCCCCTAACCCCTCCACCTGACCTCGCCCCCTCAGGCGCTTGCTAATGGGAACACAGACTTCGCCCCCGACGGAAGATTATAAGTTTGTGATCCCCTTCTCCAATCTCATTCTTTTATTGGCCCTGCAGAAGCCCACAGCAAGATGGGTGAAAGCTTGGCAGTGAAAAACCCTGTTACATGGTCAAACCCTGAAGAAGAAACGCATATAATCTATATTTTCACCCTATTAACACTAAATCCCTTGTCCCCCAGTTGATTGTGACAATTATGTGTTTTGTAATTATTATTTCACTATTGTTGATTAAAATCTTTTTATTTTATTTAAAACGTCCATATAATGCGTACTTAAGTTTTTTGTATTAGTTTTATAATTGACTGTGAAGTTATTTTTTTTTTTTTTTTTTTGTTATATGTACTTACAACTTCCAGTAATTTTCTATTTTTTATACTACCTTCTATGTCTAATATTTTGGTTTTATCAGTATTAAATTTATCTTGTACATTAATACTATAGAGTAATAGTGCTGATGTGTTGATGTTTTCTATATTTTTACAGTTTGGTATATGTTGCTTTAACCTGGTCTTTAGTTTTTTTGATGTTTCTCCAATGTATATTTTTTCACAATCCATGCAACCAATTTGGTATATAACATTTTGCTTCTCATAATTATCTATCCTATCTTTTATATTACTTAAATATTTATTAATTTTGTTGCTATTATATAATTCTAATTTTATGTTATTTAGATCAAATTCTTTTACAGTCTTTTTTATATTATCCGTTGATCCCGGGATTCATTCATCCCAATTATAGAATTTCATTCAATTTTATAAAATGAATTATATTGATATTCACTATTCTTTTTATCCAAAATTTTATTATTCCCTTTGTTATCAATCCCTCTTTTACTTTTTTAAATCCACATCATGATTACTATCTTAATTGGTTATTACCTTTTCATATCAAAATATTCCTACCATATTTAGAAGGAAATAGAAATTATTAAATATGCCAATCGAAGAAAAACATAAGAAAAAAAAAGGAAAAGAAAAAAAAATAAAGAAAAGGAGATGGGGGGGGGGGAGGAGAAGGTGCCTCCTGAATACACTCAAACGTTTTTCATTGGAAGCAATCGCTTTCCAACGGCTTCCTTTTCGCTCCCAGTAATTTCCGGCATGTAAGGTTTCCTTTTTACTTGACTCCCGGTTTGAAAGATAAAAGCACCTCTCCGTCATTTGTTCTTAGGAAATATCCCCAGGAACCGGAAAAATGTCCATTAATTAGAGGTAAATGTTCTAAAAGCATTCCCTGATGTTAGTAATTCGGGGTAACAACGGGTTTGATTCGAAATCATCAAAGGGAGAGAAGTTAAACGGTCCCATCCCTAATTTCGGAAAGAATGATCGGTATCGAGTTTGTAAGTGGTCGGAGGAATACATAGATATGACATGTATCAATGCTCCATGCTTCTTAGTATGAAGCATTGATACAAGCTCAGGCTTACACTTTTTCTCTCACTTACCCATATATGAAATATATAGTAAGGGGAAGTATTGCGATCGTGAAAAATTTCAACTTCCGGTTTTCAACGGAAATACACGTTTTAGTGTCCCCTGAGTCCAAATAACCAAGTCTCGCGAAATGGTCTGTGTGTGAGTGAACAGACTAGCTCAAAAACTATAAACCGTACGAACCTGAAATTCGGTATTTAGTGTATGTATATGCCCGCGATGTGAAAGCAAATATTTCACCAAAATTAGTCAAATGGAGGGGGGTACTTTATTTCGATTTTCTCAAAAATGGCTTTAATGATTTTGATAAAATTCGTCATTTTTAATGGAAATCTAGCCTTCTTTAGTAACAGGTAAGCTTAACATTATTAAAATGTTCTGAGGGGGCTTAAATGGGGAAGGCGCCTCCCTTGTTTTCCTGTAAAGTACCTTTGTTTTTGTTTCTATGGAGAAATTAACTGTCTCTCACTATGCCTAAAAATAAGAAATGGCTAAATATGAAAAAAATCGAGTAAACATATACAGGAGAAAAAAAGAAAAATATTCCGTCATTTCATTAACTGCCAACGCATGCGCAGTATGCCTTCAATGACCATTGTTTATCATTAAAGCTGTTGTGTTCATTTAATGGAAATTATTTGTTTAATGGTAAGTAAATGAAGTTTTCAACAGCTGAATAGAGAATTATAAAATCAGACGACTTGGAGTATTATGCTTGCATTGCCGAATTATTGGGGGTAATCACAAATACGAACTAAAATAAGTGAATGAATGTGTTAATTCTCCCTAAAGTAGGATCGTTAGTGCATGTGAATTTTAAATTTAGAACACGTTGTCTAGCCCATCTTCCCTGAAGCGTACTGCGGGCCTACTGGCTAAGGTCGACTGCAAGCGCGGTCTATTATAATTTATTGCAGTATAGGGCTTCAAGTGGAAGCCTTAAAGTCCCATTATAATTATAATAAAATAAAAGGACATGTAAAAAATTAAATAATAATGTCAGAAAGTTTTATAAATGTACATATATAAAGGGTCTAGGAGAAAATATCAAAAAATCTTTTGAAGATTATGATGTAAGTGAATATAATTTAAGTTTTAAGCCGACAAATAAAGTGGGCAACATATACAGCAATATGAAAGATAAAATAAATGTTAAAAACCAATCCGAAGTAGTCTATAAAATACCTTGTTTGGATTGCCCAGCAATATAAATTGGTGAAACATGTTTCTGTTTCAAGCAATATGTTTCTGACCGGATGTACCAACATAAAAATGATGTGAAAAATATACAAAAAAATGACAAAAAACAGGTCTAGTGGAACATGTAAATAAAACACAGCATAGATTTGATTTTGATGGAGTTGAAGTGATGCATAAGGAATTGAAGTGTATATAAGAGAAGAATGCTTGAAGCCATGTCAATTTCAGAAAATATTGATAACACAGTAAATTTTAAAAATGACTCCGAAAATTTAAACAAATACTATGCGGAAATTTTAAGTAAAATTAATAATTGATTGTCCTTATAAAATAAAAAGTAAAATGTCTGAAAATTTATATAAAAAAATTTTTTTATTATGAATTTTAAAATTTTAGAAAATTAATAAATAGTAAAATTTAAAAAAATGTAAGAATTTTAATCATGATTTTAATTTAAAATTTGCAAATTGTTTATTTAAGTAATAGTGAAGTTACATGTTGGAAGGGATAAGGGGACTGGTAAAATAATCCATTTGACTGTGATTCTTACCAAAAGTTACAATAGTTGTTAACTAGTAATAACAATTTTTAATTTTAGACAAGGGTAGTCAGCCTAATTTATTTAAAAATTGTGGTCACAGGTGGGTAAAAACATATATTTTTTCACTTGAATGTTTTTTATTTTAATTTATTGAGTTCAAAAGTATTGAAATTATAAATTTTAGGTCTTCTTGAAAATGGCTTAGTGCCGAAACGTTGAACCAACTATTGTAAAAATAGTGTGGGGCCAATATCCTCAAAGGATCAAATTTAAAAGACTGAACTATAATTTTTTATTTGTCAGTAGTGTTTTGCGATATGGGCTGCTTCCTGTTTTATTTATAATATGCTGTCTTGAATAATTGCGATGTGAATGGATTCTATTATTTTTCGTTTTGGCCGGGAGGTGGATTTATGTAGAATTTTGACGTACTCAAAATGTATTTCATGTCTTATTTCTTTTGCATGGTTTTGATCATGATGTGGTTGTTTTTGAGTTTGGTTTAAGGGCGCTTCTTTATTTGTACATTCTAGTTTTGAGGTCAGTTGAGATTGTGCCTATGTAAGATTTATCACAGTTTTTACAGAGAATATTATATATGAGGTTCCTGTTTTTCTATCGGTGTGGGGTCTCTTTTTTTTTGGTGAGCAATTTACTTATTAGATTAGTTCTTCTCAGTCACATAGGTGAAAACTATTCTGGGATGGATGGAGTTTAACCTTTGCACTCGGCATCTTTTCGGATTAGACGAAACTTCTTCGCGAAAACGTACACCCTGAAAACGTAATAAAATACAGTAAAATTTTAGAACCAAGTAAGGAATTGTAATGAAATTTAGGTTATATGTATTTGTGAAGCTTCAAGGACACATAGTTACAAAAAAAAATTAATTTTTTTAAATTTTATTTTTTTTTTATAATTTTATATTATTTCAAAAAAAAATTTTTTCAAATTTTTCAAATTTAATTTCAAAAAAGTTTACTAGCATTCCCCGTCGCGGCTTTGCCCGCGAGCCTTTAAAATAAATTCTGTGATCATTATCTTGGTATTGATTTAATATAATATGTTAAGGAGATTTAGTAGAATCGGAGCTTCCGGTAGGTGGAAGGTTGGAGGGGGAATCTGCCGGCTCGGTAGAAGAGAGGGAGGCGCACAATGGAGAGAATTCACTAAAACCGCCGAAACGTTTACTCGTCGTGAACGCTTCATTTTTCGGTTTTAAAACATCGCTTTCGACGCCCCGTAGATCAAGATCTTTAAAATGAGTCCAAAGTAGATATTTTTTCTTGAAGTGCAAAAATAGGTGTCCGTTAAACGACAATATCGCCATTTAAACCAATTAGGGGTTACATTTTCGAAATCCCTTTCTTAGTGGTTACCTACATCGCGTTTAAAACCTAAATTCCGAACTTCAAGTTTCTATCATTAGTAGTTTTTGCTCTACATTGATTCTTTCATTCAGGACAAAGCCTCTTATATATATGGAGAAGAGATCGAAATAAACACGCACCATCTCCAATCATGGGAATCACAGTGGGCATTATTTGATTACCACTAATATTTAAATAATCAGTAGCCATATTTTATGTGAATGTCGATTTTAATAATATTGTAACGTTAAATAGATATTCTAATAAAAAACATATGGTTTATAATCTCAACAATAGATTTCCGTTAGAGTTAAACGACAATTTCGCCATTTAAGCCCCTTAGGAGTTACATATTTTAAATTCCTTTCTTAGTGGTTACCTACATCGCGTTTAAAATCTAAATTCCGAACTTCAAGTTTCTATCATTAGTAGTTTTTGCTCTGCGTTGATTCTGTCAGTCAGGACAAAGCCTCTTATATATATATATATATATATATATATATATATATATATATATATATATATATATTTAGATTAATATATATATATAAAAGCATAAAAAATCTAATTGGATAAGTAAAAACAGTTAAAAAATTACGAGGTGGGACCCTTTTAGTTGAAGTTTTCTCAGATATCCGATCAGAAAAGCTCCTAAAATGTGAAAATATACTTAATAACTTTCCGGTTAAAGTAGAAGCACATGGGAAACTAAATCAAAGTAAAATGATTATTTGGTGCCCCGAACTAAGTTATTGTACAATTGAGGAAATAAAAGATGAATTAAAATCACAAAATATAGCCGATGTTAAAAGATTAACGTACTATAAAACTAATAAAAAACACCGTGAACCGCGACCGTCATTTATCACCGAAAGCGAAATATCCAATAAATAGTTTTTACGATTTGTTTATCTCCTTAAATTAAAAAAAAAAAAAAAATGAAAATTATTTGCATTGTCTCCGTAGCTGAGCCGCCGAGTTTGAAGACAGATTTTAAATGGTTCCGCTCCGGAGACCACGAGTGCAGTTCGAGTTTTTAAATCTAATTTTTGTAAAAAATAGTATTAAGTCAAAAGTTTCTTAATTGAACAATCGGGCAGTACCTGCAATAATTATCTCACTATACCAGAGTAATACGATTATGAAATATTCTATAAAGTGGTTTCATCGTCATTGCTGGACAAGAGGAATCTGTTAAACAGAAATTGTTTACAAAAGGTGTGAAGGTGCCCTCTTTCTATTTGAACTCGTGCCACTCAGCTCCTGTTACCTGAGAAAATTAATAATAAACTCGCCCCGAGTGAGCTAGAATTCCCTCCTCGAAAAGTATTTTCTATCCCCCGACTCCTATCCAGAATTTATACTTCACTTCACTCTCGGTATTAAGTTTACAGAATAAAAACTTGGCTCGTAATTCATCGGGTGCCGGTAGCAAGCAAATTCCTTCGGCAAATTTATGTAGTTCTAGCCGTTTCCTCCGCCCCTGAGGAAAAGTTTGGCACCTGCTTTATCGAACCAGGTGAGCTCGATAGCTCAGGTCTGTTCTTTGGCATACAACCCCTGAATGATCATTGGTTTAAGTGCAAAATTAATATTCAGTTCAACGAATATTATACAGGATTGTTTAAATAAAAATAATGATAGGTTAAATGATCATCAGGATTTTCAGTTAAAACTTTTTTACTTTGGGAAAGCCAACGTTTCGATCCAACTTTTAGATCTTCATCACATATGAGTATCTATACTAGAGGATGACAATAAATGAATAATTTACAAAACTGTTAATAATATAAAAAATGGTAAGCATTACACATGAATATTTAAATAAGTGGCTGGTTAGCAAGATAAAATAGAATCTGATATTTACCTTCTGAGTCCAGAGTGGTACAAAGACTGAAGGTAAAATAAGGTGAGAGGTAGTTGTAGGGGGTTAGTTTGCCGACTTCAAAGGTTTATTACGGGGAAACCGAACGCTTTTGAAGTGAAAGGCTACATGAAAACTAAGTGAAAATGAAATATTAAAAAATAACAAAATAGATGGTACTGTATACAAATTGTTATGTCTGGCCTGAATAATAAAAACAAAATTGAGATATTACATAAGGTGAGTACATAAGAATATTAGTTAGTGATCCCCTTCTCCACTCTCATTCTTGTATTAGCCCTGAAGAAGCCCACAGCAAGATGGATGAAAGCTTGGCAGTGAAAAAAAAAAAAAAAACATGCTACATGGTCAAAACCTGAAGAAGAAATGCATATAATGGATTCAGACCATGGAAGCCTAAAACAATATTGATTTATTGTCATCCCCTAGCATAGATGCTCATATATTTGTTTTCTTTTAGCCCTCATAAAGATCCACCACAAGTTGGATAAGCAAAATTTAGGACTCTCACTGTGTAGTATCATCTTATTAGGCTTACTGGCATAAAGTGGCGTAAAACCAACAAACAACAACATCGAGAATGAAATGAGTTATTGTCTACTTATATAAATATATTCTTCAGATATATACTCCTTTTGAAATATTTTAAAATAATTATTGTCTGAAGAAGAAAAAAATCCAAAAAATTAAATAAAAAATATCTTACATTTTAAGACTTAAGATAGAAAGCGGCTAAAAAGAAGCTGGATGAGAGACCTCCTCTCCTGAATTAGTATAAAGTCAGAAAAGAGGTGCTGCTGGGCACTTTCCTTTCATCATGCCCTGAATGCTTTACATATTAATTGAATGCAGCCATCGAATTCGCTGATTACTGATAGGTGCGAATCAATGTTTGAGAAGAAAAATATATGTATATATTTAGAGTAATATTAATGTTTTAATTTTTACTTTCACTTACCTATATATGAAATATATAGTAAGGGACAGTATTGCGATCGTGAAAAATTTCGACTTGGGGCCCTCTGCGTCTAATTAACCAAGTCCAGCGAAATGGTCTCTGTGTGTTTGTGCGAACAGACTAGCTCAAAAACTATAAGCCGTACAAAACTGAAATTGGGTATTTGTTGTATGTGTATGCCCGCGATGTGACAGCAATAATTACATCAAAATTGGTCAAACGGAGGGGGTACTTTATTTAAAGAATTTTGTCTAATTTTAGGTTTTTCTCGATTTTCTCAAAAACGGCTTTAACGATTTTGATCAAACACGTTGAGCCCACGCATACGGAGTGACAGACCATTGTTTATAATTAAAGCAGTTCTGTTCATTTAATAGAAATTATTTGTTTCGTGGTAACTAAACAAAGTTTTCAACAACTGCATAGAGAATTATAAAATCAGACGACTTGGAGTATTATGCTTGCATTGCCCATTTATCGCACGTAAAAACTTTTATTTGATAATAAAAAAAATAGTGTACTTTAGAGAGCAAATAACAAGAAAAATAAGAAATGAATGTGGAAAAATGTGTGACTTTGAGAAATTGAAATTAACAAAACAGGTAAATTTCTAATCCAAGTAAGTTGGTAAGTGAAAGTTGTGTGTTGCGCGCATCGCGCCAGATTTTTAACTTTCAGAAAATGAAATGTGTTTTATACAGTTAATTTTTATTAGTGGCTGTTAACCGAATTGGAGCAATCACCAGGGACGTTTCGGCTATGTCGCATTATTAAATAACAAACCTTCAAATATAATGAATAACAATATTAAAATTGTAAAACTCTTTTACCTTAAAGAAGGAAGCACTTTTCAATAATTTAACCATTTACTAGCAAAATTGCTTAAGAATGTATTTTCAATTAAAATCTTTTTTAAAAAATATAATTCAAAAATGTAATTTAAAAAAATTATTAGGTTCACATAATAAATATTTACATTAAAATACAATAAATTAAAAATTAAAATATATGTGAACCTAATATTTTTTTTGAATTATATTTTTAAAAAAAGATTTTAATTGAAAATACATTCTTAAGCAATTTTGCTAGTAAATGGTTAAATTATTGAATAGTGCTTCCTTCTTTAAGGTAAAAGATTTTTACAATTTTAATATTGTTATTCATTATATTTGAAGTTTTGTTATTTAATAATGTTTAATGGATTAAACTAATTTTTAGACTTGAAAATGGTGACGTTGTAAATAAGCAATAAATGGTAAAGATGAGAAATATAAATATCCCAGGAAATTAAGAAACCAATTATATATTGGATATAATTAAATAAATTTTTATGTTTTGCAAACCCTTATCAAATTTTAAACTAAATCCTTACCCAAAGCAGTCCAGGTTACCTTACGTTACGGTTAATTCGGGTACGGATAATCGACTGTACTATATCAAAGCAAAGCATGATTCATAGGAAGAGCTTTAAAAACTACGGAGCACGTAATATCATGCACGAGACCTTGAAGAGATTTCACGCTTCATTTATTCCCGAATGAGAAGTTTGATTGAAAAGGGGGAAAGACATTGGCCCCGCTGTGAGAGGGTCGATGGGGGTATGTACTCACTCTTTACCGGGGAACCTACTTAGTAAGGGTTGAAGAGACAACTTGGGGGACCCGGGGGGAAGTTTGATGACGTTTGTGGAGTTGATGCCAAGTGCTGGGCCGTCACATCCCTAGGCTGCTCCGGGACCGTTCAAAGTCTCGGGATTAATATGGACGCGTGGAACCGTGGGGGGTACCTGTCACCGTGTCCCACGATTTATCCCTAAGTGGGCGAGAAACTTTTTTATCCGGCGATGGAGTTGGTGAGATAGAAGAAACATTAGTATATTTTATTAATGTTTGTGTATATTGGATTAATTTATATATTGCGATGATATAAGTAGATTTATGGAGATTTCGTTTAAGGCTCTTTCTATGAAAATACTTTTTTTCCACCAAGTATAAACAATGCAAAAGTAAAAAGCATTGTTGCAAAGTCAATATAAATATATAAGTAGGATGGCAGAGTGGGCAAACGCGTTGCAACGGACAACCGGACAGATGATTGAGAACCAGAAGATAGCTAGTTCAAAACCCGGAGCCAGGGGAAATTTAATAATACTCGGCATTAATTCCACACCCTCTCCCCTGGCCCGAGAAACCCCATATAGCCTAAACGGCGAGCAAGGAGAATCCATAGGGAAAAAAATCTGGTGCGTGCGCGCAACACACAACTTTCACTTACCAACTTACTTAGATTGGAAATTAATGTGTTTTGTTAATTGCCACTTCTCAAAATTATACATTTTTCCACATTCATTTCTTATTATTGTTTTGAATACTTGTTGAATATTTCATTTAGTTCCCATGAAACAAATTATTTTCACTAAATTAATAGAACATCTTTAATTAAAACGCATTGGTTTGTCATTAAAGGCGTACGGCGCATGCGTGAGCTCAAGGTGTTTTATGAGTTGATGGAATATTTTTCTTTTTTTCTCCTGTATATGTTTACTTGATTTTTTTCATATATCATATTTAGCCATTAATTATTTTTAGGCGTGATTAGAGACAGTTAATTTCTCAATATAAACTAAAACAAAGGTACTTTATAGGAAAACAAAAAAGGCCCCTTCCCCATTTAAGCCCCCTCAGAAAATTTAATACTGATAAAACTTACCTGATATTATTGAACACCGAATTTTCATTAAACATGACGAATTTGATCAAAATCATTAAAGCCGTTTTTGAGATAATCAAAAAAGTGTAAAAATTGGAAAAAAGTTATGAAATAAAGTGCCCCCTTCGTTTGACCAATTTTGATGAAATGTTAGCTGCCACATCTTTGGCATATAAATACGTCAAATACCCAGTTTGATCAAAATCTTTAAAGCCGTTTTTGAGTAAATAAAAAAAAAAACACATGAAAATGATACGAAAGTTATTAAGTAAAGTCTCCCCTCCGGTTGATCAATTTTGATGAAATTTTTATCTCGGGCATAATAATACATTAAATGCTTAGTTTAATCAAAATCGTTAGAGTCGTTTTTGAGAAAATCGAAAAAAATCTAAAAATTTTTTGAATAAAGTACCACCCTTTGACCATTTTTGATGAAATTTTTGCTGTCACATCGCGGGCATATACATACACTAAATACATAAGGTTCGCACGGTTAATAGTTTTTGAGCTAGTCTGTTCACACACACACACACAGACCATTTTGTGGGACTTGGTCATTTGGACTCAGGGGATCCCAAAATGTGTATTTTCGTTGAAAACCGGAAGTCGAAATTTTTTCACGATTGCAATACTTCCACTTACTATATATTTCATATATAGGTAAGTGAAAGTAAAAATCATTATAAGCATTTTCCTATTGTCGTTACACAATTTGATACCTAAATAGTTTAATATATTTTAGTTCTTGACATACTTTAATAGACTAACAAAGCTCTAAAAGACAAAATAACCACAGCCCTATAAAGTTTCAAGCCCTATATAACTGAAAGATGATAAAAATTAATCCATCAGTTCGGCATACAGTTTTGATTTCGTTTCCTTATTTTTAATAAATTACCATAATAATAATTTACATTTACAGCAATATACCTGTATAAGATTAAAGTAGTTATACCTATCCTACAGGCAAACCAACCATAAGCGAGATCTCCGAAGTTATCTCTCGGCTCAAGAAATCTCAATGACTTATTGCACCAGAACGTTTGAAGGCAGACTTGCAAATTTCGGCAGAACTTCTGTCCGGACTGTTCGCTAAGATGCGGGAAACAGAGGATGTCCCTCAATATTGGTAGCGAGGACTAATCGTTAAGTTGCCCAAGAAAGGAGATAGAACTCCTTCTATAGTACCTTGCAAGGTATTTTGTTGAGTCATATTAGACAGAATTGCAGAGGGTGTGGAGCTTCGTATAGAACAAGCCCGGTTCAGACGGGATAGAGGTTGTGTCGACCTCATAAATACCCTCTGTATTATAATAGAGCAAACACGGAGTGGAGGAGTCCTCTTTACATAACATCGAAAAGGCCTTTGATTCGGTTAACCAAGTGTTTGTTTGGGAAACATTAAGTATTTATGGAGTCCCCAATAAAATGATAAAGATAATCAAGAGCCTTTATAATGGATACAACTGGAGTGTTTTACATAATGGTCGGGTGTCGAGGGAGTTCAGGATAGACAAAGGTTTAAGGATGCGTACTTTCGCCCACTCCTTTTATTCTAGTATTGGATCGAATACTTAGCTCGATTCTGGGAGGAAGAAAAAGGGGGAATACAGTGGGGTTTTAATAGAAGATTAAAATACTTCGACCTTTGTTTCCTTGCACACCGCTACACAGAAATGACGGCCAAGTTGAAGAACCTGGAAGCAAACAGGGCTCAAAATAAACGCCGAGAAGACCAAAGAAATTAGGCTTAATGCGTTGTCCCAAGAGTTCCTTTCAAGTGGATGGTCGCGTTGTGGAGTAGGTTAGAGCGTATCTTGGGAGCGTTGTTGAATGGGAATTTGGCGTGGAATTAGAAGTGAAGACTCGATTAAGGAAAGCAAATGCGGCCTTCGTTCAACTGTACGCCATTTGGAAAAAATAAAATATTACTAGGTCCAAAAAGATCAAAATCAAATGTAAAGGGCTGTCTTACTCTACGGCTGTGAAACCTGGAAAAGCTCGGTTAGAACCATAAAGTTTTCATCGACTGATGCCTAAGACGTATTCTTGGCATGATAATCCAGACAGCAACCCATAGAGGAAGTGATACAAAAAAGAAAATGGAGGTGGATCAGTCACACTATCCGAAAGGAAGATGGTGCGATGGAGTGGAATCCCCAAGGCTCAAGGAAGCGACGGCGACCGAGGCTGATCTTGCGGAGGAACGAGGAAGAGGATTGCAGAGCGGCTGGCAAATCTTGGCAGGAGGTCAAGGCTCTCAGCCAGAATCGAGATAAATCGCGAAAATTTGCTTCGGCCCTATGCCCACGCTGTGGTGACAACAGGAAATAAGAAGGGGAAGAAATTGTTAGCTAAGCCGTCCATCGGATAGGACGTAAAATGGAGGTCCCGAGCCTGTACAATGTCCGGTACTCGTCCGATTTGCCTTAGTAGCATAAAGGGGCGTTATTACTTATTATTATTATTATTATTAGCTTTAGGAAATGTTACTTTAGGTTAGTGAAAAGTAATTGGTGAACGTTTTCTAGAAAAGACCCGTCAATATCAATAAATAAATGGAATCAAGTTGATAATTGGATATATTACCAGCTGAAACTAGCCCGTTGTTTGAGAATTATCCTTACAAGAGTGAATAGCTCCTTTCAATTATTTTTTTTTCTTCTTCTATCAGCATTATTACATTGTTTTCTTCGATAGCTACTAGCAACCACAAACCTAAATCTAAACTTAAGCCCCTCGAACTGTCGGAACCTATATCCATTAATCTAAAGAATGGGCCGTAAAAATGAGAATCAATGAATCCTGTCGAATAACCTTTTTACTTCGCAGGAAACCACTTCCCCCTCCCATAACCCTTAACGACCTTTTCGTTCCACCTGGCGGGTAATGCTCGCCACCTGGGGTACACGCTATGACGGAAAACATGTGAAACATTTACTGTATCGAAGAAAATAATCCAGACCATTTTTTTTTTTTTTTTTTTTTTTTTAACTCAAATTATAAAGAATACAACTCTCTTTTATTTTCTCGCGTCTTAAACTTAATGATATTTCGAATCTTACAGTAATCAACTCTAGTGTTGGTCACAACTGTTGAACTTGAGCGTAATTGGAACATAAATACAATAATAACTGCCAAGTGAAGTAAAGATATAGATAGTACTATTGATGTTATCGATAGTTTTTACTTTCACTTACCTATATATTAAATATAGCAAGGAAAAGTAGTGCGATCGTGAAAAATTATAAAATCAGACGACTTTGAGTATTATCCCATCTCCACCTCAAACTATTGATAGGATCGATAGTTTGAATGTCCGATACAATCAATAGCGGAGACTATCGATGGTTTTGCATCATTAGCCACTATATTGTGCCACGATGAGATTTCAGGCATACCGTCGTAAAGCACGTTTTATTTTATAAAGCAGTAGATTAATAATTTTAAGTGTCAATCGCTTAACCAATTCATTAATCTGAACGAAGAGCAAACGAGGCACTAATTGAAAGATATCACAAACAAGTAAAGGGGAAAAATAAAACTGCTGAATGGTTAGAATTATAACGGGGTTGTTCCGATCCCCCGTAGCTAGTTCCCCTTACTGCGTGACTCATCTGGATCAACAGACGTCCGCGCTCCCTAGCACTCACATCCATTACAGAGTTAAATAAAAGTAACTCTACAATACCGATAATAGTTTTATTGATTGATTGATTACTGGTAGGGTGATTCTCAAACTATCGGGCCTAATATTGAATTTCTTGAGAAACATTCTTCACGCCTTTAAACTTTCATTCTCGTGCTCTAATACAAAATTTGAACCCATTGGGACACTTCATATCATACTTGTTGAAGCAGGTTTGGCGTAAAGTTTAAGGAACTAAATATTACCAATTCTTCATCACCTCAAGGAGCAAAATAATCGATAGAAGTTCTTTACTTTTGCACTTACTCCTCAATAAATAAAGGAAAATCTCTTCAATAGCTCTTCGATGTCCTTTATGAACTTTTCTCCATTTTAGGTGGTTCGAGTGCGCAAATTAGACTTAAACCATTTTTCCTTCACCCTGATAGTTATTTGATATTACCTGATCGACAAGTGTAGACGGAATCAGCGTTTTACGTGGTATTAGTCAAGCGTTCGATAAAGTTAAAATCCAAACTCCAAAATCTTACTTCCTCCAACCTATTTTCTAATAATACTATCATACTTAACTGACTGAAATTTTGCATTGAAAGTAGCAGTCAAGGCAGTCTTCAATAGAGGTGGGAGATAGGTCACAAGATAATGATAATGATGATGGTTACAACGAATGCTTCCAGTAAAAGTTCAGTTTTTGTGACGATCATTTTGCCGTTTTGATTATATCCAAGTTTAAGTTTAAAAGAAATATGTTTATGCGGATTTGTAAGTTTATTTTTTTTAAATTTTAATATTAGTGATGACTTTTTTTAATATTTTAGTTTTCGGACATTTCATAATCTATTGCTGATGTTTAAAATATTATTGGGGTTCAATATTATTTAACATATACATGTCAGATCTACCGCAACAATATAACACTCTACCGGCTACAGCACAGCTAAACTTTGCTCAGGTAAAAACCCTATTCAAAACTTTAATACTCTTCGAAATCAACATAAAAAAAAATTCTTATTTGACAATTATATTCTTTTTCAATGGTAAATATCAATCTTTCATTTTAATCATTTAAGGCATTATGTAGTTTTTCGACTTCATTTTTCTTTATAATGCAAAAAATGTCATCGATATATTTAAACATTATTTTTACATTTATACCTGATTTTCCTATTGTATTATCAATTAATTCGTTCATTATTAGTCCTGCCAGGCTTACTGATAAAACCCCACCCATTGGTAAACCATATAACTTAACTGTGTATAAATTTCTCCATTATATTTGAAAAATCTATTTTCGCAGCATATTTTAATAGCTTAAATATTTTTTTTTTTTTTATTTTAGTTTTAAAGAAATTTTCTATACTAATTTCATACACATTTTTTAAAGGGATATTAGTGAAAAGAGTGGTGACATCATAACTGATCATTATTTCATATTCGTCTATGTCGCCTCCTTTCAATATCTCTTTGGCTTGAATAACATTCTTTACATCAAACTTTTCATTGATATAAACATTTTCCAAAGCAGTTTTTAGTTATTGGATAGTTTATATATTGTATATTTAATACCATTAACGATAGGCCTAAGCGGTTATGTATTGATTATTGGATGATTCTGATGTCTTGATACTTTTTTAAAGGAATTATATTCTTACAGCACGATTAGGGACGAAAAAATGGCACGATTCTCGTGCGTGGGGCCGACATCTTGTTGAGCGTGGTTTAGTTCAAATAGTGGCGTAGTTAAGAAAAAAAAACCGATTTGCGTTTGCCACGGAAAGCACTCTGACTTCCTTCCTTGATGGAAGAATCTCATGCTTTCGCTAATTTATCAAGAGCTCCAGAGAAGTAGAAAGAGATTGTTTCTTATTTTCATTACATTTATGGACTCGTTAGTCCTACCTCTTAATAAAGGCAATTGTTAATTTTTCTCTCTCTCTCTCTCTCTCTCTCTATATATATATATATATATATATATATATATATATATATATATACAATTAAAAACCGCCGTATACTGGAATAATATTTCTTTTATTAATCAACAGGCAGTTTTAAGATTTTAGTTTTTCATTGAAGCATGTCCAATAGGTGATGTAGTATAAAAAAAAAAAGAGAACTTACATTCAAACAACTGTCACACCTGCTAGCCTACAGATCACCACTTAACTTACGAATCAAAGACTAATATATAACACCATACTAAAACCTACTTTTACCTGCGGAGCAGAAATTTCGGGTTCCGCCTAACAGGTACACATATAGTACAGAGTCCATATTTTACAGCGGAGCGAGAGTTAACCTTTTAACTGTTACGTTTTGCGGGTGGAAGGAAACGGTGGGGCTAACCCAGTTAACGTAAGGTCGAAGAGAAGAGGATCCATGGAAGCCGCCGGAAAGAGGAGGCGAAGAAGAGGACCGGAAAGACTGATAAAGAAGCACAAGAGAGCAGTACAGCTGTTACTAAATGAAACTAAATTGATATACTTGCAGCAGTGGTATATTATGCAGGCATGCGTATCATACAACAGTGGGTATTATAGGGTATGCTAAACCCGTTTTACCCTAGAGTTACGGTAGAGTTGAATAAATAAACAAACTGTTAGGTTTCATGTGCTATTATTAAAGTTATCATTGTTTTTAATGAAATATATAGTCAGGAAAAGTATTGCGATCATGAAAAATTTCGACTTCCGGTGTTCAAAGGAAATGCACGTTTTGGGGTCCCCTGAGTCCAAATAACCAAGTCCCGCGAAATGGTCTGTGCACTATATTTCATAACTTTTTTTTTTCCAATTTTTACATTTTTTTCGATTATCTCAAAAAAGGCTTTAATGATTTTAATCAAATTCGTCATGTTTAATGAAAATTAGGTGTTCTTTAATATCATGTAAGCTTTATCATTATTAAAATGTTCTGAGGAGGCTTAAATTGTTTTCCTTTAATTACTTTTGTTTTAGTTTATACAGAGAAATTAACAGTCTCACGTTACGCCTAAAAATAAAAAATCGCTAAATATGAAGTATGAAAAAAATCAAGTTAACATGTAGAGGAGAAAAAAACAAAAATATTCCGTCATTTCATAAAATACATTGAGCCCACGCTTGCAGAGTACGCCTTTAATGACAGACAATTGTTCGTAATTAAAGCCGTTCTGTTCATTTAAGGTTCATTTCATTGTGTGTTGCGCGCACGCACCAGATTTTTTCTTTGGTTATCATTGTTTTTGACTTTTTCTCTTGTAATTTTACGTCAATAAAGTTAAGGTCAGAATATACTAAAAATTAGTAGGGTTTATTAACGTACGCTAAATAAATTAAAAGTTTCATGCAACAAGTCCTCTCCGATAGCAGACATCGCTGGTTTCAAGAAGAGTTGAAAATATGAATTAATTCCTAGCTCTAAGAATATAATTCCTCGAAAAGAGGATCGCGTGGCAAAAAATATATAGCGAGGGGCTTACTACTACGAGACCCCGAGAACATTTTTCATTAGGTTCTGAATTAATTGCACTTAATCCGTTTGCTGCGGTTGGTTCATTAGCGTGGTCCTGAGTACGGGTGGGGAGGGGCTTAAGTAGCCAAGCTTTTTATAAAGCCTCCCCCACCCCTCACTACTGCTACCGGTACCAGCACTACCGCGATTCTCTTTGTTGAAAGTAAGTCGATGGGGGCTTAATAACTTCTCATTAGTGGGGAGGGACTACTCCTCGATGCTGATTTGATTGCTCTTGGCCAGCTCAGAAGCATATCTCTATATATATAAGAGGCTTTGTCCTGACTGACAGAATCAACGCAGAGCAAAAACTACTAATGATAGAAACTTGAAGTTCGGAATTTAGACTTTAAACGCGATGTAGGTAACCACTAAGAAATGAATTTCAAAAATGTAACCCCTAAGGGGCTTAAATGGCGAAATTGTCATTTAACTCTAACGAAAATCTATTGTTGAGATTTTAAACCATATGTTTTTTATTTAAATATCGATTTAACGTAACAATAGTATTAAAATAGACATTCAGATAAAATATGGCTACTGATTATTTAAATATTAGTGGTAATCAAATTATGCACACTGTGATTCCCATGATTGGGGATTGGGTGTGTGTTTATTTCGATCTCTTTTCCATATATTTCTCCATATATATATACTTCTCCATATATATAAGAGGCTTTGACCTGACTGACAGAATCAACGCAGAGCAAAAACTACTTATGATTAGAAACTTCGGAATTTAATTTTAAAAGCGATGTAGGTATATATCAAAAATATGTATATATAAAAAAATTAACCCCTAAGAATATCTAAAATGTTGGTGGCGAAATTGTCGTTTAACTCTAACGGACATCTATTTTCGAACTTCGAGAAAATATATCTAATTAGGACTCATTTTAAAGAATTTGATACGACGAGTTTAACTCGAAAGGCCCTATTGGGCGCCGAAAACCATGTTTTACAGCCGAAAAATGTAGCGTTCACGACGAGTAAGTCATTTTTTGTTTCGGCGGTTTTAGTGAACACTCTCCATTGCGCATCTCCGTCTCTTCTACCGATTCGGCAGCTTCCCCCTCCAACATTCCACCTACCGGAAGCTCAAATTCTACTAAATCTCCTTAACATCAGTTAACATATTATATTAGATCAATACCAAGATAATGGTCAGAGAATTGATTTTAAAGGCTCGCGGGCGAAGCCGCTACGGGGAATGCTAGTATATATATATATATATATATATATATATATATATATATATATATATATATATATATATGTATATGTTTGTATATAAACTAAGTTTACATTAGTAATCCTCAATTAAATTGTACAATCTGTAACATCGAAACAAAAGAGACCCTCTACCATTTGTTTGTTTCTTGCCCGACATACTCTGAGCTTAGAAAGCATTATATTCCAGACGCCGAAAACATGAACAATCCCCAATTTACCGAATTTCTAAATGTAAAAACCAAGGACTCACTATCTAAAATATATTATTATTTTTCTAGATACCTTCTTTTGAGGCCTTTTGTGATCAATGAATAATTTAAGATAATATACAAATATTTTGTTAAATATAATTTTAAGAATATTATGATAAATGAATTTATTTATTTATTTGGGATATGTGCAAGGGCGTACCCAGGATCAAAACTGGGGGGGGGGAGCTGTGCTCGTTCAGGTTGTAACATCTTACCGCGAAAAAGGTGAATGAAATCAAAATTATGTATAATTATAGCAGTGCTTTATCTTATTTGCAACTAAGTTATTACAACTATTAGCTTGAAAAAAATTATTCTATTACTGCTTCCCGCCTTAAAAGCTACAAAAAATTTTGCATCCAGCCCCCCCCCCCCCCTGCCCCCCGCTGGGTACGCCCATGGATATGTGTTTTATGATTTTGTAAATACGTGCATTTATTCATTTATGTGTTCATAATTATTAATGTTGTTTAGAATATATATATATATATATATATATATATATATATATATATATATATATATATATATATATATATATATATATTCGCGCATATACTGTTTATTTAAGATTTAAAATTCTCTTTAAAGTTTTGTTGATTTACGTAATATTACTAAATATTTAAACATATGCCAGTTAAAATTATACATTGTACTTGTTAACGCTCTTAATGTTACTTTATGCTATTATTTCTATTTATATTGTTATATAATTTACGGCTTATAATGTTGTTATATTATACAAATGGCTAACTCTATTTTTATAGGGTTAATCTCATATCATTATATATATATATATATATATATATATATATATATATATATATATATATGGAAAGTTTTAAAATGATGCCTCATAGATGAAATTGGACGAAGTATTAAGAAAGTTATGGCGTACCGACAAAAAATAGGCATTGATAAATCATATATATATATATATATATATATATATATATATATATATAACTATTATTTATTTATTTATTTATTTATTTATAATATTTTGATATTTTTTTATTTCAATACTATATTGGCTGGAATAATGCAGTGGAACCATCAATGTTTAGTGGTTTACAAGATGCCTAAAAGTAATCTTAGCCCACACAGGAATCACTTGCCAAAGCTATTTTCATCATCTATTTAAACATGAGTAAATTTACCTTCTTATCAGCAGGATGTCAGATAGACCCAGAAATGTTTAATACCCTCATTGTATAAATGATGAGTTACCGGTTTTAAGAATCAATATAAATGTATTAATCGTAAAGTTGATGAGTCGGGAGATTGTCGCATAGTTACTAAATGAAAAGATATTAAGAGAGAGAGTGAGAGAGTGATGAAGGGTGGCAGATTAGAGAGAACCTTCGATGATGGGGGGGGGAAGTAGGAATTAGAAGATAATGCTAGAGAGAGAGAGAGTGAGAGAGAGAGAGAGAGAATGAGAGAGAGAGAGTGAGAGAGAGAGAGAGAGAGAGAGAAAGACGAGAGAGGAGAAGAGCTGAGGCTGTTAAAACTGTCTATATCGGCTGGCTGCCATTTTGCTAAATGGAGATCCGCTAGCTTGCGCTGCGTCAGCGCCTCTTCAAGGGGTTCTTAATAGAGTCCTAGTTGGGGGGGCGAAAGGGGGGGGATCTGCATTGCCACACACTGCTAGGGGGGGTCATTAAGAGACAGATTCGAAGAGACAGTATTCATAAAGAAGAATTGAATTATAGGATGACTGAATTGAACAATACTAAAGGAACAGTACAGGTAAGTAGAGACGGTGAAAACGGGTTATTATTCATTTATTTATTTAATTAGAGATTACAAAGGTTAATTTTTTTCCCAGTATATACAGGGTATTAGGACTTAGTAGATAGCTATATTTTCTAACTATTTTAGGACATTGAGATTGTGGATTTTCAGAGAAATTATTGTTTGACTATCAATCACATTTCAGCAGTGATGATGGCCGAACGGCCGCAACGTATGCGTTGATAATCTGATCATCAATTGTACAGTCTCTAGAAGAGAAGAATAAAATTAATAACTAATTCACAGCGATCCCCGCATCTGGTTTTAAGTAGGGAGGGTGGTGGGGGAGGACTGTGGAAATTTGTTTCTACTTGTAGTGAGGGAGTGGTGGTGTCGGAATCGAACCTTCGTGTCCCGTGTTTATAAGTGTTGATAACTCGAAAACGATTTATCAAGCCTAGAAACAAAAAATTGTATTCTCTTTAAAAGTTTTCACACTAACTTACACAAACATAAAAACCTCCTTACACGGGATAAATCTACAGATGAAAAGCCCATAAATATTAAAATATGACCACAGGAGTATAAAAATGCTTTGGATGAGAGATCTCCTCTTTAAATGACCAGAATAACTGAAACAAGGAAGAGGTACTGCTAGGTACCATCCTTCAGCATATTTGAAATTCCATTCTTAGTTGAAAAGCAAGGATTTAAAAATTGAGTCCTTTGAATCCATGATTATGTATTCGACGATTTTTAATTTTGATTATTTCCATAAAACTTAGTTCATTTTCATACAATGAAATTTAAATTTTTAACTGAATTGAAAACATTGTTGATATACCCCGAAATTCAAAACATATTCTTCGAGAGCAGAGTGGCCCTTTATGGTAATGTTCATAATCAGATCAAGGGCTCTCATCCCCATTAATGGTAAAGCGGATTATTCCAACTTCTTCCGTCCCCCCCTCCTCTAGGGTCAATATGGTCGGGGTGGAACTATTTGCCGGATGCTGGATTCTATTCTACTACTATTCTACACCCCCCACCAATTCATTACAATATACTGTCGATAGTATCGATAGTTTTATGTCTGATTCTAACGAATCTATGTATGGGAAGGCTCAGGCGAGGTTCCAGAAAAAAATTCGGGGGGGGGGGCTTGGTCGTTAGGAAAAAAAATTGCACACATTATTTGCTTATGCTAATACATTAAGTTCATGTACAAAATTCTGTATAAAAAATTCTAGCATATACATATATCACTCATATGTGCTCTCTTAAAAATACTATCTCTCGTTAATCCGTAAAATATATAAATTATTTTGTCAATATTTAAATATTCTTATATGAAGACCCCACGCTAAGAACGTGTTCAGTCCATTTTTTGTGAATGTTTTTTTATAGCGCATTTTAGTAAACCATTCCGAGTACAACAAATCTGTGTAGTTTACACAAAAACAGCGGGGTCCTTGAGATATTCACAATTCTTTTTTGGGGGCACAGGCAATTACAATTCTTTTTTGGTCATTGATTCTTTTTGGACTAACAAATAATGTATTGTATTTTTATTAACATTACCGTTATTTGAAAATATATTAGGCATACACTATTTTTTTTCCCCCCATTGACTTCGAGTTACTAGGTTGTGTTCATTACAAGATTTAAACACTTTTTGCTCTCTCGTAAAGTTTGCAAAATGTGACTGAACACGTTCTTAGCTGCGGGTTCGAGTCCCACCCTGGGTGGTGCTTTTCTTTCGAAGGAGAAGTATCACCCAGTGCCATGGGTGTTAGTATGGGCAGTATAGGGCTTCAGCGGAAGCCTTGAAGCCCCCCCCGCAAAAAAAAAAAAAAAAAAAAAAAAAAAAAAAAAAAAAAAAAAAAAAAAAAAAAAAAATTCTAATCAAAATTAAACTAAACTTCCCTAGAAAACTCGTAAAAGTTAGATGCGTAATTAATTTTTTTAATTCATACCACTAATTTTTTTTCGTCGAAATTTCGGGGGGGATATTGAGGATCAATCCCCCCCGAAATTTAAACTGTTGTACAAACTGGCCTATAAGGGGGCAAGGCACCGTGTAGAGTAGGGATGCGACATCGATGTCGATGTTTTTGAAACATCGATGTTTTGCGCAAAACATCGATGTTTTTAACATCGATGTTACGCAGCCGATGTTTTCCGACCATCGATGTTTGTGGCCCGATGTTAACATCGATGTTTTTGATGGCTGACGTTTTTTTTTTTTTTTTTTTTTTTTTTTTTTTTTTTTTTTTTTTTTTTTTAGGTATACAAAAAAATATGTTTTAACATCGATGTTTTAGTTATAAGAATGATGTTTTTAATATAGATTTTTTCGACAAATAAAAATATGAAAAAAACTAATATCTTTTAACATCGATACTTTATCATTAACAAACTTGTTTTTAACATCTATGTTTTGGACAAAAACAAGTACACTGTAACATCGATGTTTTGACAATAACATCGATGATTTTAACAGAAACAAAGCTGTTAATAACTTCGATGTTTTTAACAAAAACAAAGCTGTTAATAACATCGATGTTATGGACTAAAACAAATTTTTTTTAACATCGATGTTTTTAACAAAAACAAGTATACTTTAACATCTATGTTTTGACAATAACATCGATGTTTTGGGTAAATATATATTAACATTGATGTTATGGACAAAAACAATTTTTTTTAACATCGATGTTTTTTAACAAAAACAAGTATACTTTAACATCTTTGTTTTGACAATCAGATCGATGTTTTGACATTAACATCGATGTTTTTAAGAGAAATAAAGCTGTTAATAACATCGATGTTTTTAACAAAACCAAATCTGTCAATAACATCGATGTTATGGACAAAAACAAAATTTTTTTTAACATCGATGTTTTTAACAAAAACAAGGATACTTTACCATCTTTGTTTTGACAATAACATCGATGTTGTGGATAAATATATATTAAACTTTATGTTATGGACAAAAACAAATTTGTTTTAACATCGATGTTTTGACAATAACATCGATGCTTTAGACAAAAAACAACAATGCATATATATGTATATATATATTCTTAACATCGATGTTTTAGTTAAAACAAAGATGCTTTAGCATTAACAAATTTGTTTTCGACATCGATGTTTTGGATAAATATGTATTAACATCGATGTTTTTAACAAAAACAAAGCTGTTAATAACATCGATGTTTTTAACAAAAACAAAGCTGTTAATAACATCGATGTTTTTAACAAAAACAAGTATACTTTACCATATGTGTTTTGACAATAACATCGATGTTTTTAACAAAAACAAAGCTGTTAATAACTTCGAATTTTTTAATAAAAACAAAGCTGTTAATAACATCGATGATATGGACTAAAACAATTTTTTTTTAACATCGATGTTTTTAACAAAAACAAGCATACTTTAAACAATAACATCGATGTTATGGACAAAAACATATTTTTGAAAATAACAAAGGTGTTTTCAACGTCAATGTTATGTACACAAATAAATTTGTTTTAACGTCGACGTTTTAAACATAAAAAAGTATACTTTAATATCTATGTTTTGACAATAACATCGATGATTTGACAATAACTTTAAAGTTTTTGAGAAAAACAAATATGTTTTACAATCGATGTTTTTAACCAAATCAAATATACTTTAACATTGATGTTTTCACAATAACATTGATATTTTGGTAAAAAACAAATATGTTTTAACATCGATGTTTTGAACAAAAACAAGTATAGTTTAATACAGTAGAACCTCCATTACCCGGGGTAATGATGGGTATGGGTGTCCACGGATAATTGAAAATCCCGGATAATCGAATTAAAATATTTTATTGACTTAATGTAATTAAAAAAAAGATTAAAAAATCACTTGTAAGGTATAATCACTTTTATTAACAAACGAACGTTTTATACACATTAAATTAAAATACACAAAAATAACAAAAAAAGTAAATGTATGATTTTATATATTATGGGCCGAGGACGATACGAAGTCGAAAATGTCTTTTTTCTTCTTCAATATATAGTTAATTAATAATTAAAATAGTTAATTTCTCTTCAAGGTTCAAAACGACACGTTTCTTTTTTCCGACATTTGCTACTTCGTAAGTATTTAAATCGAGACTAAATTACAACTGACAATATTTTGTTTTGTAGCCAAGCAGACCAGATTAGGAGTTTCCTGGAAAGACTTGAAAATAATACCGTTCCTAGATTAGGAATTGGAGTATTAGATACCGGAAACATCTCATAATACAATACTCGCTTTCTGTGTTTTTCCATTTATTGTTTTATTTCATACTAGATAGTTAACCATTATCTAATCGTTAAATATTTACGTATAAGTTGTTTTTAAATATTATACATGCAAAATAAATGGCATACAAATTAAAAAAAAGCTTATTAACAAAAAAATATTGGCTCCTCGGCACCCTGGTTAATTGGATCGCCGGATAATGGAGGTTCTACTGTATTGATGTTTTGACAATAACATCGATGTTTTGGATAAATATGTATTAACATCGATGTTTTGGATAAATATGTATTAACATCGATATTTCGAACAACAACAAAGTTGTATTTAACATCTATGTTTTGGACAAAACAAATCTGTTTTAACCTCGATGTTTTAAACAAAAACAACTATAATTTAACATTGATATTTTGACAATGACATCGATTTTTTTGAGAAAAACCAATATGTTTTACATCGATTTTTTGGATTAAAACAGATTAGTTTTAACAGTAAACCGGCTGTTATCATCATCGATGTTTTGACAAAAACAAATATCTTATAACATCGATGTTTGGGACAAAAACAAAGTTTTATTTAACATCTACGTTTTGACAATATCAAAGTTGTATTTAACATCGATGTTTTAACAATAACAAAGCTGTTATGAACATTGATATTTTTAACGAAAAAAATATATTTTAACATCGATGTTTTAAACAAAAACAAGTATACTTTAACATTGATGTTTTTAGAATACCATCGATATTCCGGGGAAAAACAAATAGGTTTTAACATCGATTTTTTGAAAAAAAAACAATGTTATATTTCACAACGATGTTTGGATAATAACAAAGTTGTTTTTAACAGAAACGAATAAGTTGTAACATCGAAGTTTTTGTTAAAACATATTTGGTTTTGTCCTAAACATCGATGTTATTGTTAAAACTTAGCTGTTCTTGTCCAAAACATCGATGTTAAAATATATTTGCTTATGTCCAAAAAATCAATGTTGAAAACTAGGGTTATTGTTAAAACATATTTTGGTTTTGTTCAAAACATCGGTATAACAAAGATGATTTTAATATAGATGTTTTCGACAAAAACAAATATGTTATAACATCGATGTTTTAGGTATAAAAAAAATGTTTTTAGCATCGATGTTTTATACAAAAATAAAAATGTTTTAACATCGATGTTTTAGGTATAACAAATATGTTTTTAATATAGATGTTTTTAACAAAAATAAATATGTTTTAACATCGGTGTTTTAGGTATAACAAAGATGTTTTTAACAAAAATATATATGTTTTAACATCGATGTTTTAGGTATAACAAAGATGTTTTTAACAAAAATAAATATGTTTTAACATCGATGTTATTGTCTAAACATAGCTGTTAGAGTATACTTGTTTTTGTTAAAAACATCGATGTTAAAAAAAAATTTGTTTTAGTCCATAACATCGATGTTATTAACAGCTTTGTTTTTGTTAAAAACATCGATGTTATTAACAGCTTTGTTTTTGTTGAAAACATTGATGTTATTATCAAAACATCGATGTTAAATGATCCTGTTTTTGTTAAAAACATCGATGTTAAAAAAAAAATTGTTTTTGTTTAAAACATCGATGTTATTAACAGCTTTGTTTTTGTTAAAAACATCGATGTTAAAGTATACTTATTTTTGTTAAAAAAACCAATATTAAAAAAAAATTGTTTTTGTCCATTACATCGATGTTAATACATATTTATCCATAACATCGATGTTATTGTCAAAACATTAATATTAAGATGGTAAAGCATCGATGTTAAAAACATCTTTGTTTTAGCTAAAACATCGATGTTAAGAATATATATATATATATATATATATATATATATATATATATATATATATTAAGTATCGATGTTAAAACATATCTGTTTCGGCAAAAGCATCGATGTTAATAATAGGCGGGATACTGTTAAAACAAAATATGTTTTAACATCGATGTTATTGTCTAAACATAGCTGTTTAAGTATACTTGTTTTTGTTAAAAACATCGATGTTAAAACAAATTTGTTTTTGTCCATAACATCGATGTTATAAACAGCTTTGTTTTTGTTAAAAACATTGATGTTAAAGTATACTTGTTTTTGTTAAAAACATCGAAGTTAATACATATTAATCCAAAACATCGATGTTATTGTCAAAACATAGATGTTGAAGGAAACTTGTTTTTGTTAAAAACATCGATGTTAATACATATTAATCCAAAACATCGATGTTATTGTCAAAACATAGATGTTATTGTCAAAACATAGATGTTAAAGTATACTTGTTTTTGTTAAAAACATCGATGTTAAAAAAAAATTTGGTCTAGTCCATAACACCGATGTTATTAACAGCTTTGTTTTTGTCCATAACATCGATGTTAATACACATTTATCCAAAACATCGATGTTATTGTCAAAACGTAGATGTTAAAGTATACTTGTTTTTGATAAAAACACCGATGTTAAAAAAAATTTGTTTTAGTCCATAACATCGATGTTATTAACAGCTTTGTTTTTGTTAAAAACATCGATGTTAATACATATTAATCCAAAACATCGATGTTATTGTCAAAACATAGATGTTGAAGGAAACTTGTTTTTGTTAAAAACATCGATGTTAATACATATTAAACCAAAATATCGATGTTTATGTCAAAACATCGACTTTAAATGATACTGGTTTTTGTTAAAAACATCGATGTTAAAAAAAAATTTTTTTTGTCAAAACATAGATGTTAAAGTATACTTGTTTTTGTAAAAACATCGATGTTAATACATATTAATCCAAAACATCGATGTTATTGTCAAAACATAGATGTTAAAGTATATTTATTTTTGATTAAAACATCGATGTTAAAAAAAATTTGTTTTAGTCCACAACATCGATGTTATTAACAGCTTTGTTTTTGTTAAAAACATCGATGTTATCAACAGCATTGTTTTTGTTAAAAATACCGATGTTATTGTCAAAACATCGACGTTAAATGATACTTGTTTTTGTTAAAAACATCGATGTTATTGTCAAAACATAGATGTTAGAGTATACTTGTTTTTCTTAAAAACATCATTGTTAAATAATTGTTTTAGTCCATAACATCGATGTTTTGTAACAGCTTTGTTTTTGTTAAAAACATCGATGTTATTATCAAAACTTTTGTTAAAAACATCGATGTTAAAAAAAATTTGTTTTAGTCCATAACATCGATGTTATTAACAGCTTTGTTTTTGTTAAAAACATCGATGTTAATACATATTAATCCAAAACATCGATGTTATTGTCAAAACATAGATGTTGAAGGAAACTTGTTTTTGTTAAAAACATCGATGTTAATACATATTAATCCAAAACATCGATGTTATTGTCAAAACATAGATGTTAAAGTATACTTGTTTTTGTTAAAAACATCGATGTTAAAAAAAAATTTGGTTTAGTCCATAACACCGATGTTATTAACAGCTTTGTTTTTGTCCATAACATCGATGTTAATACACATTTATCCAAAACATCGATGTTATTGTCAAAACATAGATGTTAAAGTATACTTGTTTTTGATAAAAACATCGATGTTAATAATAGGCGGGATACTGTTAAAACAAATTTGTTTTTCTTCAAAACATCGATGTTTTAAAATATTTATTTTTGTCCAAAACTGATTTTTTATGATTAAAGCATCGATGTTTAAAACAACTTTGTTATTATCAAGACATACATGTTAAATACAACTTTAAAAATTTGGTTTAGTCCATAACACCGATGTTATTAACAGCTTTGTTTTTGTCCAAAACATCGATGATAATAACAGCCGGGTTATTGTCTGTTTTAACATCGATATTTTGACAATAACTTCGATGTTTTAGACATAAACAAATATGATGTAACATCGAAGTTATTGTCAAAACATGTCGAAAAAATCGATTTTTTTATACATTAAATATGAAAAAAAAAATGCTTTACACTTTAACATCGATTTAATTACGTTTGGGCACTAATATGTTAATGTTTAATGACTGTATAAATTAAAAAACATCGATGTCAAAAAACATCGATGTTCAAGAACATCGATGTTTTGTGGTCGATGTTTAATCGACATCGATGTTTTGATTGCAAAAACATCGATGTTCAAAACATCGATGTTTTGCCTTCGATGTCGCATCTCTAGTGTAGAGGGGTTTGGAATTATAAGTCTTAAATGAAGATCAGCGGAAGAATTTTGAATAAGACTTAGACAAAGTAAAGTCCTCAGCAGCGAAGTCCAGCAACGGAGTTGAATGTAGTATTACCAAAGAATGAAGCTGGACAGGAAGTAACAAATTTACGGAGAAGTGTGAATCTGTTTCCGAAGACCACATCCAGAGTTATTTTACGACGCGATATCCAGCTACTTTTAGTAAACAGTTACTTTCAACAATCTTTAGTGGTTATAAACAGTGACAACCTTAATTTGTAAGTATTAATAAAAATGTGTCTTTTGAAATTAGCTCAAGAAATTTCTGACAAAAACAAGGCATTTCAGTTTTTGCAAGACTATGAAATATTACATAGAACAATTGCGTGTTCTATTATAAATGAATATTCATAGCTGAAATATATTCTTGTTATTCTTCTCATCTAGGCTATTATTTCCAAATACAGGTTATAAATATTGTTATCAAAATAAGGGTAAAGGTACTGAAGAGCGGCTGATGGGCGTGGCCTGTTTTGAGAGGTTATGTGACCGTCATGTTATCAAACTCCCATCCCCTTTATTTAGTTAAAAAGTGCATTGATTGGCTTTAATAGATTCTAGCTTTCGACTCCCGCTCGCTGCGCTCGCTCTTCAGTGATAAATAAACCCCCAAAAGGGTCCTTTTCAGTGGAGATAGGGCCTTAATTTGAAGCAGCACTTCAGTACTAGTGCCAAAATAAGTGTTAAAAAGAAGTAACTGTTTACTAAAATTAACTGGATGTGGTCTACGCAAACAGAACCAAGTGTGGAAATCATTTAATTAGATCTATTTCAATTCCACTCGGTCCCTGTGGTGATAAAAATGTCCTATTGCACAAAGAATCGTCGCTAAAAACATAAATTCGAATTAAAAGAAGTAAAAAAAACAAAACATATTCCCTGCATTCTTTTTAACAATTTATTTTATCACCGTACACGCAACCCTTATTTCCTTTTCGTGAAGTTTCTCTTTGATCTAATCGATAGCAGATAAAAAGGAATAACCTCAATAAAAAATTAAAGCTAGTTTAAAGGCAAACACAACGACAAGGCTAATTGCTAGTAATTTCTTTCAGATCGATACATCAATATGAAATAAGAATTGATTTAAAGCGAGACCGAGAATCGATTCGCGGAAACGGGAACTTTACTATTAAATATTTATCGTTTTTCTCCCTAGTACATTCGGAGTAGTAACGATTTTTTTTTTTTTTTTTTTTGGTAGGGGGTTGCGTTCAGAGCTTAATTTTTTTTTTTACGACCCAACACTCAAATCTCATTACGCCTTGCCGGTTCTTTTTCGGCATCATGTTACATTGATACACAACGTTACATTGATTTCATCTTTGTAGTATTAAAGATTAAAGAAAAATAAATAATGATAATTGTGCCACGATACAAGAATAAATTTACGTAAAAAAAAAAATGTTAACAAAAAAAAACATAATGATGAGAACAATGAGGAAGAGAATGAAATTTAAAAAATCTGGAGCGATGCGCGCAACACACTACTTTCACTTACCAACTTGGTTAGATTAGAAATTGACGAGGTATTTTAAATGGCATTCGTCAAAGTCACACTTTTTTCCACATTCATTTACTAATTTTTTTTTTTTTTTGCTCTCTAAAGTACACCAAATTTTGTTATTATTAAATAAAGGTTTTTACTTGTGATAATTCGGCAATGCAATCATAATACTCCAAGTCGTCTGATTTTATAATGCAGTTGTTGAAAACATAATATAGTTAGCATGAAAGAAATAATTTCCATTAAGTGAACAATTAAGAATCGTCTGTCACTAAAGCTGTTCTGCGCATGTTTGGGCTCAATGTATTTTATGAGTCGACGGAATATTTTTCTTTTTTTCTCCTGTATATGTTTACTCAATTTTTTTTTTTTTTCATATTTCATATTTAGCATTTAGGCATTTCTTCTTTTCAGGCAAAACAAGAAACAGTTAATTTCTCCATATACGCAAAAACAAAGGTACTACATAGGAAAACAAAAAAGGCTCCTTCCCCTCAGAACATGTTCATAATGATAAAGCTTGCCTGATATTTATGAATACTTGATTCTCATTATACATGACGAGTTTAATCAAAAACGTTAAAACTATTTTGGAGAAAATTGGAAAAAATATAAAAATGGGAAAAAATGTTATGAAATAAAGTGCCACCTCCTTTAATTAAAAAAAAAAAAAAAAAAGTAACTAAATATAAAACCTTAGACAATCAAACAAAATTATATATTACTAGCTGTAAATACCGGTTTCACCCAGAGAATTTCATTTTTAAAATCTATAAAGTGAGACTTTTATCGACTAAAACGATCGATTTCGTAAAAACCAATGTAAAGCGAGATCAAAAAGATTTTTATAACAATAAAGAATATACCCAGAGATTGGCTGAAGTTATGCAATTTTAATATGGACAGGTGTTCGCACATGGTATCAAAGAACCACTGAGCGAAATTTGGAGAATTTAAGACAAACGGTATGGATTTCTATAAAGAACAAACAAACAAACAGAATTTCATCTTTATTTATATAGATTAAAAAACACAAATTAAAATATCAGCTCTCGGGGAAAAAAAACTATAAAAGATAAAATAATGGGTAAAAAAGAATATATTATTCTTTGTAATAAAAAATAATAATAATAAAATTAAATTCGGCCTTCTGAATTGTTTCTAAACGAGAGAGGGAGAGATAAAACGTTTTAAAGGAAAATATTTAAAAAAATGTCCAAAAAACCTGGTACCAGGGTACTTGGTAATTCGGGCGAGGCAGGTGTCAAACGCTGTTGCGTTCTAATGCAGGTCATATTTCTTCCCGTTTTAATCGAATTCTGAAGACTTCGTGGACACAGCTTGTATGTACATGCATCTTAGACAACTTAGATGTATCACTCATATGTGCTTTCTTAAAATACTCTCTCTCGTTAATCCGTAAAACGTATAAATGATTTTGTCAATATTTAAATATTCTTATCTATATAAATAAAGCTGAAATTCCGTTTGTTTGTTCTTCATAGAAATCCCAATTTCGCTCAGTGGTTCTTTGATACCAGGTGCGAACACCTGTCCATATTAAAATTGCATAACTTCAGCCGATCTTCAGCTGATATTCTTTATCCTCCAATTTCGCTCAGTGGTACTTTGATACCAGGTGCGAACTCCTGTCCATATTAAAATTGCATAACTTTAGCCGATCTTCAGCTGATATTCTTTATTGTTATAAAAATCATAATGATCTCGCTTTACAATGTTTTTTTTTTACGAAATCGATCGTATCATTTTAAAAATGAAATTTCCCGAGTGAAACCGGGATATACGGCTACAAGCTATGAATATAAAGATGAAATTCTGTTTGTTCTTTTTAGAAATCCATACAGTTTGTCCTAAATTCTCCAAATTTCGCTCAGTAGTTCTTTCCGACCAGGTGCGAACACCTGTCGATATTAAAATTGTATAACTTCAGCCAATCTCTGGGTATATTCTTTATTGTTATAAAAATCTTTTTGATCTCGCTTTACATTGGTTTTTACGAAATCGACCGTTTTAGTCGATAAAAGTCTCACTTTATAGATTTTAAAAATGAAATTCTCCGGGTGAAACCGGTATATACAGCTAGTTTAAAATAAGAAAAAAAATACATCTTAAAATAAATTTTTTTTAGATCCACAACCAATTATAAAGAAATGTTATTGAAACTAAACCACTGTTGCTTTTACGAATTGAAGGGCATTCAATTCTGAGTAAAATGGGCTCTTTTTTTTTTTTTTTTTTTTTTAAATTAGCTCACTACTCCACATAGAAACTAATTAATAAACGACTCAACCTATTTTAACTTCAAATACGCTATTTTATGCACTCTCATATAAATAATTAGAAAATCTGTGCAACGTTCAGCAATACAGTTGTAAACAACAGACAATGTATTTTAAGCTCAAAAAACGAAAAAAAAACCTCTCGCTTTTTGGTCGTGATACTTGAGGTTTTAATTCTGTGCATATTGAGTTAAGTCCAAACAAAATGTTTACACGACACCTTATTCACAAAATTAAAACCTCACCTCATTATTAACCGTGCCAAGTGCTAAATCAACTTTAAAAAGGCTGACTTTATAAAAGCTCAACGTTTTTTATCGGATTTTTTTTTCATACAAAAAATCTTGCGGAAAAATTGGAGTAATTTTGTTCATGCGTTAGTTTCATGCGTTGGAACATTGGCGTGATTAGCTTTTCCGCCTAAATGGTAAAAATCATCTATGAATAATTATCGATTTTTGCGAAGCGATATAATGTTTGTTTAATTTAATTTCGACATTCGATTATTTATTTTCTTCCAAAGTACGAACTTATGTGGAATGAAATGTTTTTATGTAACAAGCGAAAAATGAGCCATTCGTACCGCTATTGTGATCTGACTGCCAGGTACTTATTTTTTTAAATAATTTATTTTTGAAGAGATCGATTTGGCTCCGCCGGGAATCGAACCCGGGTGGTCCTCGTGACATGCGCGGTTTGCTAACCATTGCACCGCGGAGCTCGCTTTTTTTCGTCCAATTTTGGGCATCTCTTGACGAACGCGGAAGACCCTGGTTCGATTCCCGGCGGAGCCAAATCTTTTCTCTTCAAAATAAATTATTTAAAATAATTTGAAAACCTGGTGATTATCCACAATCATGAGTAAATTAATATAAAATAATTTAAAAAATTGACGAACGTCAAGAGATGCCCGAAATCGGACAAAAATTGTCCACCTCCCGTAAATACTCGCAAAAATTGCGAGATCGTGGGAGAGGTGTCAGTGAAGAGGAAGGATTTGGCACTGTTTGGAAGCGAGCTCCGTGGTGCAATGGTTAGCAAACCGCGCATGTCACGCGGACCACCCGGGCTCGTTATCATTTTTCTTTTTTCGTTAAATCTGAAATAATATTGATTTGTTTGGGTGTGAGGGGGGAGGTTCTCTATTTATCACACACGTGACCTATACCGAAACCGAAAATTCAATGCGCCTCCTCTTCACGTATTTTGAATTATCAGAGAGGTATGAGACAATGCCATTACAGAGTAGAGTGCCAACTAAATATTTCAGGGATGCAGGAGGCACTGATTGAAATTTGAACCTCGGTGCATTGAGTTGTCGATCATACCTCGGTCTAGTGCTGCTCTGCGTAATCTCATCAACTCAAGGGCGCACTTCACCCTGCGTCCGCACTCCTCAATCATTTCTCTACTAAAAAGCCTATTTCATAAAGTGTATATGATATAATAACATAATATAATAATTTAATAATAAATACTACATTAAATAATATAATATAATATTTATATTGTATATACAAATATATACATACATACATATACTGGGTGTCCCAGACACAGTGTAAAAAAGTGGGTAATACTGCATGTTTAGTAGATGAGAAGAAAACAGTTTAATTTATTTTAAAGGAAGTATTTTTTTAATTTAAACTAAGAATTTTTTTTTTAATTATAGATTATTATTACCATTTTTATATTATTTAGGATTAATAAATTGTTCTTTCTATCCTTAAAAAAGTAAAACTAACTCTAACTCATGGGAAGTTCGGCATCCATTACTTCGGTTACAGGCTCTAGCGCGCTTCCTCATTGCCCCAGCACTGACATTCTCTCGCGTTTTTTTCATCAGAAAAAATTCTTTGAGACTCAAAAGGTGAAGTGCAATTGTATCATGGGCTACACCACTAAAAAGCTAACTAAATTCCGCAGTTTTTAGGAAATTAGGCAGCTTCTAGGGTGCCTTTGTGTGGAATTTTCAAAAACTATTAAAAATGTATGTTTTAATAAATGTTTTGTGTTTAGCGCGTTAAAAGTCCCACTGAAAGTGGTGATTTAAAATAACTAGACCCATTTCATCTTATAGACCATTTAATGCTGATTAAGAAAATATGCCACCTAAATATGACTATAGAGCCTCTATAGTTATATTTAGGTGGCATTTCCATCATAGAAATATAGTCCTACGTAATATACAGCAGACTGAAGCTACAATTTATTTTTATTAAAAATGTTGCTTGGCACTATTTTGCCCCGACCCCTTCAATTCAGTGTGATTATTTGTAAGTTCTATAAATTTCCAACAGATTGCGGTGTAAGTTGATTTATTAACACAACACTTCATTTTTTTTATTATATCATATTATAATTATATATCGCCCTTTAACGTGCGGGGAAAACATCGAATCTATTTGTTTTAGCAAAAGACAGGTTAACCAAAAACATAGTGCACCTATTAGTATACAACGATATCTCTTATTATTATGAGTTATATAATGAATTTAATTAATACTTAGTATGGCAAAAGAATAATTTCTTACATTTTTTGCTAACTGTCTATTTTGATTGTACTCAACCCTGTTCCAATTATATTGTTTAATAGTTAATTTTACATGTGTCATTCATTAACACATTATGGGCAAGTGTAAGATGTAAACAATAAAAACTTTAATCCATCCGAATAGTTTTAAATGGTGCGTAAAGTTCTATTTGGTTGGTTTTTAGATTAGCTGAAACGTTTTTATCTTTATCAGTGAATTTTGATTTGACTATAAAAAATTTTTTTTATTTTTGATTAAAAGTATTTACTTGTGATAATTCGGCAATGCCAGTATCCTACTCCAAGTCGTCTGCTTTTATAATTCCCTATTTACTTGTTGAATATTTCATTTAGTTAATATGAAACAAATAATTTTCATTAAATGAACAGAACGGCTTTGATTATAAACAATCGTCTGTCATTAAAGGCGTACTCCGCATGCGTGGGCTCAATGTGTTTTATGAGTTGATTGAATATTTTTCTTTTTTTCTCCTCTCTATGTTTACTTGGTTTTTATCATATCTCATATTTAGCCATTTGAAAATGATACAAAATTTATTAAGTAGAGTCCCCCCTCCGTTTGATCAATTTTGATGAAATGTTGGCTATCACATCTTTTGCATATACATACATCAAATACCCAGTTTGATCAAAATAGTTGAAGCCGTTTTTGAGTAAATAAAAAAACATGTAAAAGTGATACGAAATTTATTAAGTAAAGTCCCCCCTCCGGTTAATCAATTTTAATGAAATTTTTACAGTCATATCTCGAGCATATACATACATCAAATATCCAATTTAATGTTCGTGCGATTTATAGTTTTTTAGCTAGTCTGTTCACACACACACACACACACACACACACACACACACACACACACACACACACACACACACACACACACACACACACACAGACCACTTCGCGGGACTTGGTCTTTTTTTTTTAATTTTTCACGATCGCAATACTTCCACTTACTATATACTATATTTTATATATAGGTAAGAAAAGTAAAAAGAATAGGATATAATTAATGCAACGCATTATAGCTACTTGGCCACAGCAACGCGTGGTATGGTCTGCTCGTTAATATATACTTTTGTATATACAGTAAAATCCCTAGAGTATGTACAAATAGCATGATTCTACTGTTTTTGCAATACTTCAAAGTAAAAGTTCTTCCAGCACTTCTCAGGCAAGACGTAGTATATACTATACTCACAACACGAGTAAAATCCTTGTGAGATGTACAATTTGACCCGTGGAAGCTTATGGTAATAAAAAAAAAAGAAAAAAAGAAAAAGGAGAACGTCTGTTTAGAACCTGGAAGACTACAACGGGATTTCCTCGGAAGGAGTAAAAAGTGAGGGAATAAAAGGTGGTAGAGCGAGGGGCGCTGCAATTTGCAGGTCCGGAGCAGGCAATATAATGTAGGCCGTTTCGCTCCACTCTCCTCGGCCGCATCAGTGCCTCACTCCCAGCGTGTTGGAGGGATTCTCATAAAAACTGAGTAAGAAATGAAATTAATATTTTTATTTTCAGAAAAACGAAAAAAAAAATCTGGTGCATGCGCGCAACACACAACTTTCACTTACCAACTTACATTGATTAGAAATTAATGTGTTTTGTTAATTGCCACTACCTAAAGTTACACATTTTTCCTCATTCATTTCTTATTTTTGTTTTCATTTGCTCAAAAAAAAAAAAAAAAAAATTTATTATTGATTAAAAGTATTTACTTGTGATAATTCGGCAATGCCAGCATCCTACTGCAAGTCGTCTGTTTTTATAATTCCCTATTTACTTGTTGAATATTTCATTTAGTTACTATGAAACAAATAATTTTCATTAAATGAACAGAATGGCTTTGATTATAAATATTCGTCTGTCATTAAAGGCGTACTCCGCATGCGTGGGCTCAATGTGTTTTATGAGTTGATTGAATATTTTTCTTTTTTTCTCCTCTCTATGTTTACTTTATTTTTATCATATCTCATATTTAGCCATTTCTTATTTTTAGGCGAAACGAGAGACAGATAATTTATCCTTATAAACACATAAAAAGGTAATTTATAGGAAAACAAAAAAAGCCTCTTCCCCATTTAAGAACATTTTAATACAATAAAGCTTACCTTGTATTAAAGAACAACTAATTTTCATTAAACACGACGAATTTGATCAAAATCATTAAAACCGTTTTTGAGATAATAGAAAAAAAGGTAAAATTGGTAAAAAAATAAAGAAATAAAGTGCCTCCTCCGTTTTACCAATTTCGATTAAATTTTGGCAATCACGTCTTTGGCATATACATACATCAAATACCCAGTTTGATCAAAATCGTTAAAGACGTTTTTAAATAAATAAAAAAAAACACGAGAAAATGGTACAAAATATCTTGAGTGAAGTCATCCCTCCGGTTGATCAATTTTGATGAAATTTTTACAGCCATATTTGTGTACATACAAACATTAAATACCCAGTTTGATCAAAAATTTTAAAGCCGTTTTTGAACAAAAAAAAAACACGAGAAAATGATATAAAATTTATTAAGTAAAGTGACCCCTCCGGTTGATCAATTTTGATGAAATTTTTACAGTCATATTAATACATCATATACTCAGTTTAATCAAAATCGTTAGAGCCGTTTTTGAGAAAATCGAAAGAACGTAAAAAGTTTTTAAATAAAGTACCCCCTCCCTTTGACCAATTTTGATGAAATTTTTGCTGTCACATCGCGTGCATATACATACCCTAAATACCAAATTTCAGGTTCCCCCGGTTTATAGTTTTTGAGATAGTCTGTTCACACACACACACACCGACCATTTCGCGGGACTTGGTTATTTCGAATCAGGGGACCCCAAAACGTGTATTTCCGTTGAAAACCGGAAGTCGAAATTTTTCACGATCGCAAGTCTTTCCCTTACTATATATTTCATTCATAGGTAAGTAAAAGTAAAGAACAAAACAAAAACATATGGTTTAAAATCCCAAACCCTTTTGTTGGAACGATCTACTGGTTGGCCATCAGAGAACGGTTTTGGTCTAGTTCAAGGCCTGGAGGATTATATTCTATTCGTTTCATACTATTTTAAGTTACTAATTTCTATTTCTTATCATTCTGATTGCTGCTTGTCTTCTGCCATCTCGAATGTTGTCAGCCTACTTCTAAGTTTTTTTTTTGCATACTTTATTCCTTTTTTTAATAATTTTTATTTTGGTTTGATACTGGTGATTCAATATATGAATTTATATTAGAACGAGCGTATTCGGTCACGCGTTGACCGAAATTAGAAACAGCCTTGAATTAATTATACCCTATTCTTTTTAATAGAGTCAAATCAAAATTCACTGATAAAGATAAAAACGTTTCAGCTTATATAAAAACCAACGGGATTTAATAAAGAACTTTATGCCAAATTTGAAATTGCTTGGTAAAGAATTTAGAAGGGTTAAAGTTTTTATTTTTTACATCTCATATTTGACAATAATAAACTTTGATGATCAATTCATTTAGCACATACTAGATTATTTGAGCAGATGCCAGATTAGATATAAAGCACACACATGTAATGTGAACTAATAAAGAATATACCTAATTGGAATAGGTTTTAGTACAATGACGATAGACAGTTAGGAAAAAAGGACCAAATTGATATTTTTCTGTAATACATATTAATTAAATTCAAAATGTAACACTTGACGATATGAGATATCGTACTAGTAGGTTCTACCTGAAACAGGTTATGAAAAGCAAGCACGGAGCGGGAGCAACCTAAAAACCACGCTGTATGTTGTTACGGTACTGCTTATCAAAACATAAAAATTTAATTTTATGAATGAGATAGATAACGTTAATTTATAAATGTTTATAATAATAATTTACATTTTTTTATTATTATTAGAATTCACAATTTCTATTTATTGCAGTGCTAACAGGTGCACAATGATTTTGGTTATGCTGGTCTTTTGCTAAAAGAAATAGATACGATGTTTTACCCTGCAATTATTTGTCGCATGTGAAAAGGTGACAAATAATTGTCCGTGGGAAAAACACGGATTTTCCTAGCCCAAGCCAGCAAAAAAAAAAAATGGGGCAAATGGATGCTTACCCACCCTAAATATTGAAAGAAAATGAAGTGTTGTGTCAATAAATCAAGTTAAACCGTTGGAAATTTATAAAACTTATAAATAATCACCCTCAATTGTAGTTTAATAAGCATTTAATTTGCAATAAAAGAAATATTGAGGCCAATAGTCGAGATAAAATCTAACCTATCTCTTAAGGGGGCCCAAAACTACACACATTGAGCCAAATTTTATAAAGATCTATAACATTTTTAAAAGAAAAGGCGACAAATAATTGCCCGTGAGAAAAGCAGAGATTCTCCTAGCCCAAGCCAGCAAAAAAAAAAAAAAAAATAGGAAAATTGATGATTACCCACCCTAAATATTAAAAGAAAATGAAGTGTTTTGTCAATAAATCAAGTTAAACCGTTGGAAATTTATAAAACTTATAAATAATCACTCTCAATTGTAGTTTAATAAGCATTTAATTTGCAATAAAAAAAATATTGAGGCCAATCAGTCGAGATAAAATCTATCCTATCTCTTAACACATTCAACGCCGGTCACAGCCCTGAGCTGTACCGGAGGTCGAGCCCAAGTGGCCGATTACAGCCCAGGGCTGTAATCAGGTATATTTTACCTTTTCCACTTAAAAGCGATGGCCAGGTAGGAAAGTTTACTTTTGTTAGTCAGCCACATGCACTGGTCCATGATAGTCATTTCGGCGTTTTTGGTTTCCGGATAGCTGCATTATAGCCGGAGTTGTGAATTTTTAAAGTTTTCCATGAATTTTTGTTAATTTAAGTGGTTTATTTTTAATTTTAATTTAATGTAATTGAAAATGGGACCTAAGAAGAGGAATGCCAGTGGACAGCCATCTAAAAGAAGTAAGTATTTTATAATTAATTTTTTTTTAACTATTCCATTTTTTCCCCAACCCGGCAACCCGGTCTATGCATTGACCCTTGCTTCCGGGAATTTCATACGACAATGTAAATTTGTGTTATATATATATATACGGGGTGTTTCGGAATTGCACGGCACTATTTTAGGTACGTGTTCTCTAACACAAAATAAACAAAAAAGTTCATATTAACATATATCTCAAACTCATTTATTAAACAGATATCAAAGGTTAAAGATTTATTATTTATTTACTGCATTAAGACTGACTGTACAACGTTTAACGTGTTTAATACTAAATAAAAGGTTTTAATCACCTGATAAACAAATGAACGATAAGCAATGACAGTAGTTGCTCATCTGTTTGTCTATTTCTGTGTGTTTTAGTGTGAGTGAATCTTGTGACACAGTTCAATTTATGATTATCATGGGAGATACCACAAATTTATTCACTTTTGATGAACAAACAGACATGCTTTTAACTTATGGCGAGGTACATACAAACGGTGCTGCTGCTGTTCGAAGATATCGTGAAAAATTTCCTAACCGAAGAATACCAAATCGTAAAACGTTTGAGGCCATTGAAAGACGTCTTAGGGATAATGGTACGCTAAAACCTATACGAGTGAACGCCGGTCGACAACGATTTCGACGAACTGCAAACGTAGAAGAAGAAATACTCGATACTGTTCAGTTATCTCCTACTACTAGTACCAGAAGATTGTAACGTCGTTTCGATGTTTCCTCTACCAGCGTATGGCGAACTTTACGCGAACAACAATTATATCCATTTCACGTATCAAGTAGGCAAGATTTGTTACCACAAGATTATAACAAGCGCAGAAATTTCTCCCAGTGGTTAATTCGACAATGCACACGAGATCCTAACTTCCTGAACTGCATTTTGGTTACTGATGAATCTTGCTTTACAAGAAACGGGATTCTTAATTTTCGAAATACCCATACTTGGGCCGAAGAAAACCCTCATACGACTGCTGTTGGACATTACCAACATACATTCTCTTTAAATGTCTGGTGTGGTCTTCTAAGCGACAAAATCATCGGCCCCTTCTTTTTGCCACCTAGGCTGTCAGGTATATCTTACTTGCATTTTTTGCAAAATAATCTGCATGATATTCTAGAAGATATTCCGCTAGGCATTAGGCAAAGGCTGTGGTTTATGCATGACGGTGCTCCAGCTCACTTTTCTCATAGTGTCACTGATTATTTAAATGCAACTTATGGAGACCGATGGGTTGGTCGAAACGGACCTGTTAAATGGCCACCACGATCTCCGGATTTAACGCCATTAGATTATTTTGTGTGGGGCTGGATGAAGTCTATGGTTTATTCTGCGGCAGTTGACACGCAAGAAGAGCTAAGAAATCGGATCGTGGAAGCCGCAGTAACTATCAACCACCATCCTGATGCTATACGAAGAGCCAGAGAAGCATGGATTCGTCGTGCTGAATGTTGCATTCAACAAAACGGAGGCGCCTTTGAACATTTACTCTAAATGTTGTAATAATAATAAATAAATAGTAATAATAAATCTTTAACCTTTGATATCTGTTTAATAAATGAGTTTGAGATACATGTTAATATGAACTTTTTTGTTTATTTTGTGTTAGAGAACACGTACCTAAAATAGTGCCGTGCAATTCCGAAACACCCTGTATGTATACATTTTTTATTGTATTGTATATATTTTTACTTTCACTTACCTATATGAAATATATAGTAAGTGGAAGTATTGCGATCGTGAAAAATTTCGACTTCCGGTTTTCAACGGAAATACACGTTTTGGGGTCCCCTGAGTCCAATTAACCAAGTCCCGCGAAATGGTCTGTGTGTGTGTGTGTGTGAACAGACTAGCTCAAAAACTATAAACCGTGCGAACCTGAAATTGGGTATTTAAAGTACGTATATGCCCGCGATGTGACAGCAAAAATTTCATCGAAATTGCTCAAAGGGAGGGGGTACTTTATTTAATAACTTTTTAAGTTTTTTTCGGTTTTCTCAAAAACGGCTCTAACGATTTTGATTAAACTGAGTATTTGATCTATTTATATCGAAAAAAACTTAAAAAGTTATTAAATAAAGTACCCCCTCCGTTTGACCAATTTTGATGAAATTTTCGCTGTCACATTGCGGGCATATACATACACTAAATACCCAATTTCAGGTTCGCGCGGCTTATAGTTTTTGAGCTAGTCTGTTTGATACACACACACACAGACCATTTCTCGGGACTTGGTCATTTGGACTCAGGGGACCCCAAAACGTGTATTTCCGTTGAAAACCGGAAGTAAAAATTTTTCACGATCGCAATACTTCCACTTACTATATATATATTCATATATAGGTAAGTGAAAGTAAAAATAAAGAAAAAAACAAGTGAAAGTATAAATGTAAAAGAAAAATACAACTGTATACAGAAAATATCCTGGTCAACGCCTTAACAATCTTGTTGAAGGATTGTAAGGTTTTTTTTTGGGAGTGTGTAGAGTTTGAGTTAGTGGGTTGGAATTCAGAGTTAGTCTGTCATGAAAGTTACGGTAGCGATCTGTGGCTGTTACTTCGACGTAAGAAATGTCGAGGTCAGTGTGTCAGGTCTCATTAGAGACATAAAAGGGGGCATCTAGTTTTTGTATTTTAGATTGAAATTGCTGTATGAATCGTATATTTGATCTTTTGGCTGTTCCCCATAGTTCAATACCGTAAGTCCAAAGAGGTTTTATTAGTACTTTGTAAATGGTTTATTTTTCGTCAAAGATAATGTTGAACGTTAATTTTTAAAACGTTGAAAATAATACGATTACCCCAACAGCCCCCTCTCGATTGCAAATACAAACAATGCCGCATGAAGAGGGAGGAAGCACAAGCATTTGAAGCAGAAGGGTTAGCAAATCATATTATGCCTCATTGTCTGGCTGTACACAAAGCAATGGGAGACCCCCCCCCCCTAGGGGATGACGGCCAAACTGGAAATGGCTGTTTTAATTGAATCAGCAAAAGTTAACGAACCCGCCACAAGGGGGCATTCCTAGGTGTTCAATCTCGGGTTATTACATAATAATACGATATCACAGTTACTATTCCACCCCCTTAGGTTATTATTATATAAACAAGAGAGAGAGAGAGAGAGAGAGAAAGAGAGAGAGAGAGCAATTCAAATCTGTGGAGGGTGCCAAAATTACTTGGGCTATTCCCTTTCCCCTTGTCACTTAAATATTTGACATCGAGCAGTGTAATGTGTACTTTCTAATGTGTACCTGAATTAGCTTTAGCCTAAATAATGAATAAGTTTGTTGAATGTATGGAAGGTTGGTCGTTCTCAGTCCAGTCTCGCATTAAGGCTAGACAGTACAGAATCCCTTCTCATTCAGATATAACATAAAAGTCATATATGTGGATATATCTTTATATACATAAAAACCTCCTGTCACGACGTTTGTTTGGGGTAAAATCAGAAACTACACAACCGATCATTATAAAAAATGGCTCATTGGTTTTAGTTTTGTCCAACTTATAGATAGGATAGTTTTTATCTCGACTATTGGCAATTATTTGTCGCCTTTTCTTTTTAAAACGTTATAGATCTTTGTAAAATTTGGCTCAATGTGTGTAGTTTTGGCCGCCTTTAACACATTCAACGCCAACGCCATATTCTCTAGTTGAACCAGGTGGCCAGAGGGTTTTGGGACATCATTGAGCCGGTACAGCCTCAGGCTGTAATCGGCCTCCAGAGTCGCCAAAGAGTCTGTTAACCCGCAACGCACCAGTTTAAAGGGCTGTTAGCTTTCATTTCGTTATTTTTTATTTTTTTTTATGTTTCATATTACTGTTATAAAAAAAAAAAAAATTAAAAAAATAAAAAAAATAAAAAAAAGTGAAGAGTAGTTCCTTTGAAAGTTAAACTAATTGTGGGTATGGGAATTTTCATTAAAAAAAATCATCATCAAATTACTGTAACACATCATTATTTTTTTCTTTATAAATTTTATTTTTAAAAACATCATGTATAATAAAAAACTATAAAAAATAAAAATGATAATATATAACAAATAAAAATAAATAATACAAATAATAATAAGGGATTACTATTATAATACATAGAGAAATTGCATTCTTACACCTAATTATTTTAAACTAACTATAATTACACTATTTATAATTTTTTTGTGACAAGAAATCACTCAAATTTATATATACATAACGAAAAAAAATTAATAACTAATATATATATATACAATATTAAAAAAAAAAATCTGGTGCGTGCGCGCAACACACAACTTTCACTTACCAACTTACTTAGATTAGAAATTAATTCGTTAATTGCCAGTTCTCAAAGTTATACATTTTTCCACATTCATTTCTTATTTTTGTTTTCATTTGCTCAAAAGAATTTTGATTTATTCTCTTCTTTAATGTTGTGACATGGCATTTCCAAGTCAGTCGTCTGTCCATTGTTAGCCCCAAGTATTTTATTTCTGTTTGTTTCTGTAGCGGAATGTTATATAGAGTCATTGGAGGGCGTTATGATCTTCTTAGCGTGAATGTACCTGATTTGATTTAGGAATGTTAAATTTTATACACCATTTATTAAACCAATTTTGCAATAAAAGAATAAATTTAAATATATGTGTGTATATCTGCACAGTATATGCTTTTGCATGTATAGTGTTTCATTTGACCGCACCCCCAACCATTTCCATCACATATTATTATTATTATAATTATAGTTAATACAATACGAAAATGGGTCAGTTCGTGTGATTTACAATCTGCAAATTAATCGCTAACTTTGTACTAAGTTAGCATATCTCCCGGCCACCGCCTCAAAAGTCGCCGGTGTGGAATGTAAACGTGCCTTCACACTCTACGAACTTTACCTTCGAACACCACCCTCGAACAGCCTTCACGTCGACTGTTCGGATGTTCTAGGTACTTCATCTGTTCGCCTGTGTTCGGGGGTAGCGCTAGTGTCACTTTTGATTTGGGGTTTTCCCAAGTGACAGGAGTTGTTTGCGATATTAGTGCGCCGTTCTGATTCGTCTCTTATTTTTTACTTTCACTTACCTATATATGAAATATATAGTAAGTGGAAGTATTGCGATCGTGAAAATTTTCGACTTCCGGTTTTCAACGGAAATACACGTTTTGGGGTCCCCTGAGTCGAAATGACCAAGTCCCGCGAAATGGTCTGTGTGTGTGTCTGTGTGTGTGTGTGTATGTGAACAGACTAGCTCAAAAACTATAAGCCGTGCGATCCTGAAATTGGGTATTTAGTGTAGGTATATGCCCGCGATGTGACAGCATAAATTTCATCAAAATTACTTGTAGGGAGGGGGTACTTTACTTAATAACTTTTTAGGTTTTTTTCGATTTTCTCAAAAACGGCTCTAACGATTTTGATTAAACTGAGTATTTCATCTATTTATAGGCCCGAGATATGAGTGTAAAAATTTCATCAAAATTGATTAACCGGAGGGGGGACTTTACTTAATAAATTTTGTAACATTTTCACGTGTTTTTTTTTTATTTACTCTAAATCGGCTTTAACGATTTTGATCAAACTGGGTATTTGATGTATTTATATGCCCGAGATATGACTGTGAAAATTTCATCAAAATTGATCAACCGGAGGGGGGACTTTACTTAATAAATTTTGTATCATTTTCACGTGTTTTATTTATTTACTCAAAAACGGCTTTAACGGTTTTGATCAAACTAGGTATTTGATGAATGAATATGCAAAAGATGTGAAAGCCAACATTTCATCAAAATTGGTCCAACTGAGGAGGGACTTTATTTTATGACTTTGTTTCCAATTTTTAACTTTTTTTCGATTATCTCAAAAACGGCTTTAACGATTTTTATCAAATTCGTCATGTTTAATGAAAATTAGAGTTTCTTTAATATCAGGTAAGCTTTATCATTATTAAAATGTTCTGAGGGGGCTTTTTTTTTTGGGGGGGGGGAGCTTTTTTGTTTGTTTCTTTCTTTCTTATAAAGTACTTGTGTTTTTGTTTACATGGAGAAATAAACTGTCTCTCCTTACGCCTAAAAATAAGAAATGGCTAAATATGAGATATGATAAAAATAAAGAAAACATAAAGAGGAGAAAAAAAGAAAAATATTCAGTCAACTCATAAAACTCGTTGAGCCCACGCATGCGGAGGACGCCTTTAATGACAGGCCATTGTTCATAATTAAAGCCGTCCTGTTCATTTGAGAAGTAGCAATTAACAAAACGCATTAATTTCTAATCTAAGTAAGTTGGTAAGTGAAAGTTGTGTGTTGCGAGCACGCACCAGATTTTTTATTTCCCAGATAATATAAAATATATTGATAATGGAGATTTTTTCTTCGTCTTAAGCTAGCGTTGGGTGCGTCAGCCATATTTGTTCGCTTAACGTCACTTTTAGTATAACTGGCTGTTCGTTTAATGCCTGTACGGCAAGGTTCGAGGGAGATGTTCGTAGATTGTAAAGGCACTTCAAGGGTTTATGTTTGATGTTAGTGCCTGTTCTAAGGGGTTCGTGTTAAAAGATAGTCTTTGGTGGAATTTTTTGTGGGGATGGCGGGATGGCCGAGTGGGCAAACGTGATTGGAAATACGAAGACACCGGAGCCAGGGGAAACTTAATTATACTCCGCATCAATCCCCCACCCTCTCCCCTGGCCCGGGAAACCCTGTATAGCCTAAACGGCGAGGAATAAGAGAAAAAAAAAAAAGTATTGTTCTTAATTATATCCAATATATAATTGGTTTCATAACCTCCTGGGATATTTTTATTATCGGTATAGTTGCTGTTAACAGTATTAGAGCAATCACCAGGACAATCTCACATATAACATTTCATCTTTATATATGACGACACCAGTTAATGGTTTATATATATTTATAAAAAAAAAGAAGTTTTATTTTTGGTTGATGAAGGCATTGTTTAAAATAGCTGGATTAATTGAAGGGGTCGGGGCAAAATAGTGCCAAGCAACATTTTTAACAAAAATAAACTGTAGCTGCAGTCTGCTGTATATTACGTAGGACTATATATCTATGATGGAAATGCCACCTAAATATGATTATGTATAGCCTCTATAGTCATATTTAGGTGTTATTTCCATAATAGACATATAGTCCTACGTAATATACAGCAGACTGCAGCTACATTTCATTTTTATTAAAAATGTTGCTTGGCACTATTTTGCCCCGACCCCTTCAATTAATTCTTTATTCAGATTGAAACTTGAAAATGGCGACATAGCCGAAACGTTGTAGATGAAGCAATAAATGTTATATATGAGATTGTCCTGGTGATTGCTCCAATACTTTTAACAGCAACTATACTATATAGTTTTATAATTCTAATCGTATTTCTTTTAAGTTTTAAGTGAATTCTGAATACGTCGTGGGCACAGCTTATATGTACATCTCTCATAAGTGCCTTGAGTCGACCTGCCGATCGATTTAAGCAAACATCTCTCTCTCTTAAAATACCCTCCCCCGCTATTCCGTAAAGAATATCGCCGTAGCCGCGGTGAAACCTCCTATGTGACAAAAAATCAAAAATTGACTTTTGGTATCATTGGAAAGAAAATTTTACCGCCCATATGCAAGTGAAAAGTTCTCATCTCTTACCAAATCTTTACACAATTCAAATTGCTCGAAGAGAATCCTCCTATGAGGAAGAGTTTACCGCATCGCAAGAATTACCGCATTAGAAATCACATATTTTTTTTATTGCTTTGATTGAAAAATTTCGTGATAAGAATTATAAGATTTTGTTGTGTTGGTATACATTGAATTGCCCATTTTTTTTCTAGGAAAAAGTTACTATTACATTATTTACAAATAAAGGTGAATAGTGCCAAGGGCAAAATAGTGCCAATCAACATTTTTAACAAAAATGAACTGTAGCTGCAGTCTGCTGTATATTACGTAGTAGGACTATATGTCTATGAAGGAAATGCCACCTAAATATGTCTATAGAGGCTCTATACAGTCACATTTAGCTGGCATTTCCATCATAGACATATAGTCCAACGTAATATACAGCAGACTTCAGCTACAGTTTATTTTTGTTAAAAATGTTGCTTGGCACTATTTTGCCCCGACCCCTTCAATTAATTCTCTATTCAGATTGAGACTTGAAAATGGCGACATAGCCGAAACGTTGTAGATGAAGCAATAAATGTTATATGTGAGTTTGTCCTGGTGATTGCTCCAATACTCTTAACAGCAACTATACCCATAATAAAAAGGATTGTGTGGCTGTATCGATGACTGTTGGAATATTCAGAACCTTGAGCAGTAAGTTTTGTCATATTTGTCACATAGTATGGTCTTATAATATTTTCCTCAATCCTTTGGGCTGGAATGACTGAATTCTTTGGAGGTAGGTTGGTAGGTAGGTTATTTCTTATGGGCCATCAACTACGCGGTCATTGCGCCCCTTTTTTACTCTATGATATTGCCCAAGACATTATTCTAATATGTACTACGAGTATTACAATTTTGTAATATTTATCATTAATTATTTATTTGGGTTTTTTCGTTGCCTCTACCCTGCAAGGTCATTGGTAAAATCTGTATTTTAGAATTTGTTAGTTTATCATTAATTAATATGCAATATTTATTATATTTTTGTAAATAAGGAAATCTGCCTAAACAGCTTCATAATGCTATCCCCAGCCTTGGGAGAACCTCTCAATGCCTCAAAAATATTGCGTTGTATATTTAGTTTTGTGAATTCGCCTTCATACCTACTGCAATCTTCTATGATATGTTTAACTGTAAGAGGGGTTTTGTAGATTTCACATTCTGGTTGGCGTTCTTTATTAATTAGGTGAACATGGGTGAGGTTGGTATGACCTATCCGAAGCCTTGCCAGTGCTACCTCTTCTCTTCGGTTCCCTTGCAGGGAGCTAATCCATTCGCTCGTTGTAGATTTAATGGATCTGAGCTTATTAGTGAGAGGGATTTCAGACTACATGGACTCCCAGTCGCTCCTTACTCTCTTCTTGAACCATGCTTTCATGTCTTCCGCTTCATATATTTGCAATGTTGGGCCAGTCATAATTGCTGCTTCCTTTGCTGGCCTGTCAGCTGTTTCATTACCTAGAATTCCGGTATGTGATGGCACCCATAAAACTGAATTCTTTGGATTTTTGAGGGTTTTGCAGAATTCAATAGCCTTGTATGTCCATAATGGTCATATTTTTGATAAATTTCTTCATTGATGATTCTGTCAGACGAATATAAAAATGAATTTAAAATCTTTATACCATAAGGAAAGAGTGAAGTGAGATGCACTAGCAAGCAGCTAATCAGGCTAACAGCCCAAGGAGCAGCAGCTATAACTGTGCCATGAGTAGAGTGCCCTCCGGATAATTGGCCCTACCATTTTCCCCTCGCTTTTCCTCTCCTCAACACATTTCCCTCCAAACGGCCCATTCCGGGATCCTTATCTCCGCCTTATAGGCCTTTCCCCCTTCCGGTATTCCCAGCTCTGGATTAGCCTTTAGTTCCGAATTAATTGTATGGAGAGTTTCTTTTTTTCCAGTCTAAAGGTCGCCGTGTACTCAATGATTCTTCTACAGTCTCTCTCTCTCTCTTTAATGGAAACAATACACTTTGCATTCTACAGTATAAAAGTTCTTTTATCTCAACAATAGTTTTTTTTTTTCTGTTTCTCTTCTCCAGAACAACTTAAAACGCTTAGGGAATGGTTAGTTCAGGAGCAGACCATTGATAATTGTTTGTTTGTTTGATTTGAGAGGGCGTTCAACTTCAAGGTCATCAACCCCCGTAATTCAATTCTTCAGGCTCTTCTAGCCTGGTTCTAGTTCTTCTAGTTATAGTTCTTCTGGTTCTACTCCTGAGGGATCCCTCTGACCCAGGTCGAGGTCCAGGGGAAGCCCATATCTCACGTGTCAGATGATGGCTGCGTGCTAAACAGTAAGAATAGAATAGAGATTAATTAAATGTTGTTTATCAGTTTACAGTTGATGAGGAATTTGACAACACTTTCTATATCGGGTGGTATTTCGTATTTATGTAACAATGGTTTGTACTGATGACACTCTTCAAAAATATGCTTAATTGTTAGACCAGCATTACACTTTTGATATTTTGCGGGTGACTTCCTTGTTATGAGGTGAATATGCGTTAGCCGTGCGGGCAATAGCTACCTCGCAACGTTTGCTGCGGTTAGATGTGGCCCATGGTTTACCCTATTTCTTAATAAATTTTAACTTAGAGGGTGGTCTTTCATCCCACATTGCCTGCCATCTTTTACTTACAAATTCTTTTAGGGGACGAGCTAGCTCTGGTGCAGTTAGAATGGCTGTTCCTCTTCCTGGGAGTGTTAGACCAGCTTTAGCCGCTTTGTCGGCCAATTCGTTCCCAACAATGACTATATGTCCTAGAGCCCAGATGAAGTGAACTGTTTTGTTTATCTGTTTGAACATTATTAGGTAATCATGAATCCACTTAACGATGGGGTGGTTTGAATACATGTCATTTAATTCTTGAATGACCAAGAAAATGAAAATTATGACCGGAGCAAAGTAGGAAAATTTTGGTGCGATGCGCGCAACACACAACTTACACTTACAAACTTCCTTAGATTAGAAATTGACGTGTTTCGTTAATGTGTAAACGCCATTCTTTAACTTTACGCATTTTTCCACATTTGTACGCTTATATCCCATAACTACTCACATCGGGTCATATTGACCCGTATCAAGTTTCATTTCATTCTATTTACATCTTTTTGGCACTGAATGACCACCAAACTTTGACATATCCTTTTTTTTGGCTCCAGTTACATCTTGGCAGTGTCTGGAAATTAAGGGAGGTGTTTATTATATATAAATCGATATTTTGACCCGAGTAGTGGTGCAAGCCATTGTTTTGTGTCCAATTCGGGGATTAAATTGGTAAAAACCACTCATTTCTTATCTGTTTTAACTGCAAACGTTGTTTTTAGATTTTTTTTTTTAATTTAAATCAAATGATGTTAAGGTGTTACTTTACTTTAGTACTTCATTTCAGACCTACAATTCAACATGTTATTCATATTTTAAAGCTTTGATTTACTCCATACATAAATAAATATGTATTTTCAAGCCTTCTCCTGTTGTTTAAAACTAATATCTTACACCTTAAGATTATTCAATTTTTTTTTTATTCTGGGTCATATTGACCCGAGGTGAGTAGATAAGTAACATTGATTCGGGTGAGTAGTTAAGGGATATTTGCATATCTCCATAAGTTATACTAAAAAGTGTTTCTATTGCAAAACTTGAAAATTCTCAGTACTTTTCAATTCATTATTGCTTCTTTCTTTTTTTAAGGGACTTCGTTTTTTTTTAAGGGACATTTCTATCAAATGTCGAGTTTTTTTTTTTTTTTTTTACTTGTTGCTGGTTTTCTACTGCGAGTTCCTTTTCGTAAATATATCGTGAAGGTGAATTAATAGAAAGTCTATTTACGTCTCGTAGTAAAGTTTGTCTCCTACGCCTTTCTGGATACCGAGAAAGATTACTGTTCCTCTAAATTCGCTTTATATTGCATTCAGAAATGTATTACGGAACTAAAGTTTCTAAACTAAAATAATTATAATTAATTAAAGATTATCTTATACCATATTTTTTTACACCTTAAATACTTTTAAAAAATTGAACAGCACGTTTTTACTCTCTTAAGTAAAATATTTTTTTTTTTAATTGTTCAATAAAAGTTTTTATTTTCATCAGTGATAATACAGGATATGAAATTTCGGCTGTGAAATCAATCTGAAATTTTGATCAAAATCGTTAGAACCGTTTTTGAGAAAATCGAAAACAAAAACAAAAAAAAAAACGAGAAAATGAGACTTTATGAAATAAAGTACCCCTTCCGTTTAAACAATTTTTACGAAATTTTTGCCGTTACATCGCGGGCTTATACTTACACCAAAATCCTAATTTCAGGTTCTGACGGTAATTATCGATGTAATAGACAGTTTTACATCACGACCTGGCGTTCGAAAAGTGACTCATGACATTTCGTAATCCTAGTACAATGATGTAAGTTAAAAATGGGATTTGACAGTGAATAGTTAATGTTTTATATATCTCGATAAGAAAATACTCTCACTCAGACTGTAACAGCGAAGCTCGGACACGCTATCGCGGGCAATTATCGCGTCAGTGACGTTACAGGCGAGATTTATCACTTCGAGGACTGAGTGAATGTAAACAACAACGTCTTATCGATGTCCTCACGCGATCCTACTTCCCGTCTTTGCCTACAGAGCCGATGACAGCAATAAAACATAAAAGTCAAATCCTCGTTAGCGTACAACAAGGAAAAATCCTCAGAATAATAAGGATTTTAAAAAGCTGGTGCGATTCGCGCAACACACGACTTTCACATATCAACCTAATTAGAGTAGAAAACCACTTGTTTTAGTTATTGTGCAAAAACAATTTATAAAGTGCACAGAAAACTCTCTATTAAGGTCTGGCCACACATGTCCGCACCGGATCCGCACCGTAGCATTAATATAGGTTATGTTCAGAATATTTTTAATTTAACTTACATATTACCTTTAGTTATGCCTAAAGTTCAGGCCACACATGTCAGACAAAGGCCACTTTAGGCATAACTGAAGGTAATATGTAAGTTAACTTAAAAATATTCTGAACATAACCTATATTAATGCTACGGTGCGGATCCGGTGCGGACATGTGTGGCCAGACCCTTAGGTGTAGTAAAGAACTATATTATCTTTCTGATAGGTTTCATTATCAGGAGTTTTAGTTTAAAAAAAATTTATTTTGGAAAGCCAACGTTTCGATCCAACTCCAATATCCTATCTTTTTTAAGTTGGACAAAACCACACACAATGAGCCAAATTTTATAAAGATCGGTTGAGTAGTTTCTGATTTTACCTCAGACAAACACCTGGACACGGGATATCTATATAAATAAAGATGAAATTCTGTTTTATTGTTTGTTTGTTCTTTATAGAAATCCATACCATTTACTTTTTTTAAGTAATTTTATTTTTAAATTATTTTATTAGAAGATAAAAGATTCGACCACGGCCGGGAATCGAACCCAGGTCCTCCGCATCTACGTTGCGGCGCTCTTACCACTGAGCTAACTGTGGGGCCGTCGCAGACGTGATCGAATCTTTTACTTATGCGATCCCTCCCACCAGGTCTCGCCACATTGTAGCGAAGTACCGGGGGGCTAAACAATTGTCCAGACGAAAGGGATCTGATTGACATACGTCAAAGATATTCATTTAATGATGTTATTTATATATGGTCTTCGGTTAAATAATTTTTAAATTATTTTATTAGAAGATAAAATTTTATTTTACTGAAAATTTCTTTACGTAATCTTTTTTCACTCATTCTCTCCATGTGCCCAAAGAACCTTAACCTCCTAATTCTCATATCAGTTTCTAAATTATTAATTTGCCTGTCAATTTCCTCATTAGACCTCCTCCTGAATCCTTCTGGTGTTTTATTTTGTCCATCAATCTTCCTCAAAATTTTCCTCTCTATTTTTTTTTTAACTTATCTAAACTGGGAAAACAAGCCGTTTCTACTCCATAGTTTATATATATATATATATATATATAATGATAAAGATTTCTATATTGTTAGTTAGAGTAGGTAGGTATGCTGTGTGATTTAATATTCGCTTGTTATGTTAATATGTAGGTAATATATATTTCTATGTATTTATTAAATGTTATAGGTACACTTTTTTATTTTATTTTATTTTATAATATAAATACAAGTTTTAAAAGCCTTTGCTTTTTTAACTTTCAAATTTACCTTTCCCCATATCTTAAAATTAAGCAAGCTAATTACAATAGGGAAAAAAATTAAAAACCCCATATTCTTGACCGAGTTAAAATAAAACCAACTTAAATTAATAAGTATAAGATAACTGTGGACGTTATTACAATTTAATCAAAATATTAAAAAACTTACAATTAGTTTAATACACTTGTAGTAAACTTGATGATTAAAATAATATTTTGAATTAAAATTAAAAATAAATATGTTCTAAAATAAATATGTTAATATGTAACAGATATTTCTATGCATTTATTAAATGTTATAGGTACACTTCGTTTTTTTTTAATTAAAACAAAAAAACGTACATAATATACGATTTGCCACACTGTTTGTGAATGATGAAAATAAACGCAATTGGAGAAAAAAAAAAAAAACGCAACCTTAACTTTTCTTTTCTTTTTTTCTCCCTTTTGACCCTAAGTAATCATTTTAGAAAGCTCAGTTAGATTCGAATCATTAGCAGACCTTTTGGAGGGACACGGGGGGAGGGGGGGTGGTACAATACCGAAAATGTGCCTTTCAAGACGAAATGTGATTGGTCGGTCACACAGAGAACACAGAGGAAATAACGACGGGGATTGGACAAGATGAATGCTCCCTGACCCCCCCCCCCCCTCCCTTCATCCCATCGAGCAGCTCTTGTGTAAATTAGATTTCCGGTTAAGGTCTCGCGGAGGCCCGGAAACTGGCGGAAGTCCTCCGCCCCTCAATGGGGATGGACCCTTTGAAAGAACTTGCGGGGAGAGCATTAATAAAAAGGGTCCGAGTCCCACTTCTTTTCTCACCTCCCAGGGATTCTGTCGTCTCTATGGGGTTATATATATTAAACTCCTCAACCTAAAAGATCCCTTTCTTCACTGGTATACTTTCGTACCACACTAAAAAATATTTTTTTGGATTTATAAAACTATGGTTCCTTGTGATAAGCAGATGATTATTAAGAACAATTCAAATTGACGTATTAATCCGATTCTCAAACCATGCGCAAGTTTCAGGTGTTGAAATTTATAGTTGGGGCCATTCCATGTCGAATTAACACAAAAATATATCATTTTGAACCTCACCATCTCAGATTTTCTTGAAATTTGGTATATATGCACTAATTGTATCTACTAAAACAATTGTGAAATATTACTGAGGTATGACTACCCGTTTTTGAATTTTTGGTCTCTTAAGCCCTCGAAAATAGGTCTAGAAACATAAAAAATCATGATTAAAAACAGCTCTTAAGTAAGTGGCATGAAATGCGCTGTTAAACGACACCAATCTCATAGTCCTAATCAAATTTGGAAAACATCTACAGCTATTTTTAATCATGATTTTTTCTGTTTCTGGACCTATTTTCGAGGGCTTTAGTGACCAATAATTCAAAAACGGGTAGACACATCTCGGTAATATTTCATAATTGTTCTAGTGTATACAAGTAGTACACATATACGAAATTTCAAGAAAATCTGAGATGGTGAGACTCAAGCCTGTGTTGAATTGACATGAAATGACCCAGTTATAAACCAAATTACAAAATATAAAAAAATAATGTCTTATTATAATATAATAATAACATATAACAACAGATAACTCAACATTAATTGATTCTGATGAGGTACGGAGTTTTCCGGGTCGGGGTTAATATTGTAAAAGTTAGTTATTCAATTGAAAAACCAGTTTTTTTGAGAAACTCGACTTGTGCACAAATTCAAATTATTGAAACATTGAAAAAAGTTTCTACTTTTGCATTAAGTGATTTCCTTTTTTTTTTTTTTTTTTTTTTTTGGACATGTAGGGTTTCTCCTGATTACGGAAAACGAACGATTGTTCTCAACCATATTTTTTGAAAATTACTACACAAAACACTTACAAGCCTACATAGGGTAAACCATACAGTTATTGGCACTCCAACTTTAACTTAAAGAAATAGGTAAACAATTCATAATTTTATTACAAGATATACATGAGTCTAATGTTTGGAGGGTCCTCTAAGTCATCTATGAAGTAAGACTTTAACAAACTAACCATAGGGAAGATTTCACAATTAAATTCACAGGGTGCCAATAACTATATTTGGCACTTTTAACAATAAATATTGCCATATTGTAAAACTATTGAACTTTTGATCCAAAAAAACCTGAGGATGGGTAATGAGGAGCTATAGGAAGTTTTTATTTAATCCCTTTATAAAAAGTATTTTTTTCAATTTAACCACAGAAATGTAGTCTTAAGGGTGCCAATAACTGCACTGTTTACCCTATATTGTCTAACAAATGAAAATAACTAAATGCTGAAAACGGAAGGATTAAACTTTAAGGTTCTTCATTCATATCTTCTATGAGTTCTTTGACAGTGACAGTCTAGCAAAAATGTTTGGCCAAAACGTACTTAATGCTTTGGTTATCGGAATATACTTTCCAATGTCCTGGGTTTGTCGATTTTCTACTGACAATGATTATTCGAATTGTCTACAAAAGCCGTCAGATCAGCTGGACTTGTCAAGTATCAGTTGAATTAGATGTCTCGGCATGCAAGTAGTTAAAAAAAAAAAAAAAATTAAAAACAAACTAGGCATTTTGGACAAGGGTTTCTCAAACCACTGATTCGATTATAGACAGTTATACTGGCATCAAAATAACATTCCGCTAAAGAAGGACAATTCGTGGACAGTACTCTCACAGTAGTAGTTACAAATCAGTCGAGATTAGTGAGTCGGAATTACTGCAGCGTTACACACGCATGATAATTATGACGGGACATCCAGGGGTGGTTATTTATATCCTAATCCGGTTGGAACAAGCCACGTTTGTGTTACATGGCTATTCAACAAACCCTGCTTGCTATGTTAAGTATATACAAGTCTTTGCAACTGTCATTATTTATACAAATATAAAACAGTCATCACGACTTTTATATTTCGGGCCAGAAAATTAAAGTCCTGATATGATGTTTATCACAATGATATCGAATATAAAAGTCTGAGCTTGATTTTAACTATTTAAGGATGAAGTTATTAGCATTTATTTCGGATTTCTTTTTTTCGGTAGGGGAGAGCGGGGTTGGTTGGCAAGAGTTTTCACTTGTTTGATTGTTGTAAATTCCGAACTTCAAGTTTCTATCATTAGTAGTTTTTGCTCTGCATTGATTCTATCAGTCAGGACAAAGTCTCTTATATATATGGAGATTAAATCGAAATAAACACGCACCATCCCCAATCATGGGAATCACAGTGCGCATAATTTGATTACCACTAATATTTAAATAATCAGTAGCCATATTCTATGTGAATGTCTACTTTAATAACATTGTCTATTTAATGCATCAGATAAAACATATGGTTTCAAATCTCAAAAATAGATTTCCATTCGAGTCAATTTCGCCATTTAAGCCCGTTAGAGGTTACATTTTTAAATTCCTTTCTTAGTGGTTACCTACATCGCGGCTAAAATTCTAAATTCCGAACTTCAAGTTTCTATCATTAGTAGTTTCTGCTCTGCTTTGATTCTGTCAGTCAGGACAAAGCCTCTTATATATATATATATATATATATATATATATATATATATATATATAGATTAAATAATACATATTAATATTAATGTACTCAAGTATGAGCAGAATGATGAAAAAGTATTGTTCATAACACGTACCAAAAGTGTGTTTAAGGTGCTTGGTCTAATTTTGTTAAACTAGACCGTGCACCTAAAACAACCACTTTTGGTACTAATGATAAAAAATAAATTTATAGCTTTAGAATGGAAAATTTTACTTTCTTCTTTCTTAAATAAGAAACGCCACTCACAGAAAACCTATATATCAACTTTTTTTTTTTTTACAGAATGTCATCGTCAGAGCATAGATTCTATTGGGTTGTCAGGAAAGTTCGTAGAGAAATATGGACAAAAATTAAAATTTATGAACAGCTTAAAATTTATTTATTTAATCTACAAATTAGTTACCACCGTTAGCGATTACCCTTTCCCAACGGCTTGGAAGGTCCATTATCCTTTTTTCCAAAAATCACTGTCCTTACTCCTTAAGAGCAATAGTAGGTTTGTTTTGACGTCATCTTCTGAAGAGTAGGATTTCCCTTGCAGAAAATTTTCGAGGGAACGGAAAAGATGGAAATCTGAGGGAGCAATGTCAGGAGGGTACGGCGGGTGAGGTAAAACCTCCCATCTGAAGCTTAATAACTTTTGCCGAGTCCTTAGAGACACATGGGGCCTTGCGTTGTCTTGGTGGAATAGCACTCCTTTCCGATTTGCCAACTCCAACGGTGCAGTTGCATTTGCAGGCTCTTAACTCCGCAGCTATCTCACGGACAGTAATTCGTGGATTGTTTGCGATGACCGTCATAATATCCTCGATGTCAAGAGTTGAACTCCGGCCAGCCAGGGGTTGGTCTTCCAAATTGAAATCTATTGATTGATATTTGATTGATTGAGATCTCCTGATCTAAACCACGAAAACCACTTCTAATCCTTGTCATAAGCAATTGAATCGCTGCCATAGACGACACGAATCTTTCTTGCAGTTTGGGCTGCGTTTTTACCTTTTTTAAAAAAGATCAGACTACTGAGCCTAAATAAAGACGAATTCAGTTTGTAAACATAGTTAATTCAATGAGGATTAAAGGCGTATAAATAAACGTTAGCCTGTGATTCATTTTTAGTATAAAAAATAAAAGGTTTTTTTTTTTTTTATTTTATTTATTTATGTCACATGCTTTAAATTTGCTATCTGCAAAAAATTTTTTGCAATGAGCAAATCTGTGATCTACACGTACGCTTGATAGATACATTGGCGTTGGTTATACCAATAAGTCCCTAGGCCATCGCCTCAACAATCGTCGGGGTGGATTGTGTGGATTTGTGGTGGATTTAAGTGTTTCTGCTAGTGGGTTCGTGTTGAAAGTTAGTCTTTGATGGAAGTTATTGTAGTATAGTGTGGCTGTATCGATTACTGTTTGGATGTTAAGGTCCTTGTGTATTAAATCATTAGTCACGTAGAACGGTGCATCTACTATCCTCCTTAACCTGGACAAAAGACTGACATGGAAAACCCACATCACACTAATCAGAAAGCAACTAAACAAACGATATGGACTATTATCAAGATTTCTTGACAGACGCTCTAAATTATCCCTAACCAACAAACTTACAATATACAACATGCTCATTAGACCCATTTGGACATACGGGATAGAGTTATGGGGCACTGCAAAGCCCTCAAATATCCAAAGGATCCAATCCTTTCAATCGAAAGTGTTAAAAATAAAAGGTAAATTTTATTTTATAAGTCTCTACGAACTTTTCGGACAACCCAATATTTGTTTTTGTCTGATTGTATTAATGTGGCAAATATCGCAAAAAGCTTGAAGGTAACACATACCTTCAAGCTTCAAGCTGCGTAAGGATCCTGCACAAACTTATTAGCAGGTAAATTGTCCCAAAGTACAACAGCCTCTTAACGAGGCAACTTGTAGCGACCCGGCCTTCCCTTATAAATTTACAAAGTCTCTCCCCCGAGTCGAGACAGCAGGACAACTTTATCAACTGGAGGTCATTTCTTAATAGCGGGGGAAATTAATAATCGACTTTAGCCTCGTTAATCGATCATTCGATAGAGATTGGAGTTTGGTAAGCTGATATTTCAAGTTGATTATTTGTCTCGATGAAGATGACAAAATGATGGAAGCGGAGCTAATTTAACTTTCAGTCCTTCGAAATTTGGAGGCCGTTTTGAAAATTAATGTTGTCATTCACTTTTTTTTTTTTTACTTAAATATTTAAAAAAGTGTGATTAACTGTCAGGATTTTCTGTCAAAATATTTTTTATTTGGAAGAGCCAACGTTTCGATACAAACATGTGGACCTTCATCAGCCCCTGAAGAAGATCCACATATAGGCTTCGAAACTTTAATAAAAAAAGATTGAACTGAAAATCCTGACAATTATTCATCCTATCATAAAGAAAAAATCTGGTACGATGAGCACAACACACAACTTTCACTTACCAACTTACTTAGATTAGAAATTGGGGTGTTTTGTTAATTGCCACTTCTCAAAGTCACACATTCATTCCTTATTTTTTTTTTTTATTTGCTCTATAAAAAACACTGTATTTTTTTATTATAACTAAAAGTTTTTTCTTGAGATAATTCGGCAATGCAAGAATATTACTCCAAGTCGTCTGATTTTGTAATACTCTATGTAGCTGTGGAAAACTTTATTTAGTTACCATGAAACCAATAATTTCCATTAAAAGAACAAAACGGCTATAATTATGAACAATAATCTGTCATTAAAGGCTTACTTTTTCTCCTCTATATGTTTACTTGATTTTTTTCATATTTCAAATTTAGCTATTTCTTGTTTTTAGGCCTAACGAGAGAAAGTTAATTTCTGCATATAAACAAAAACAAAGGTACTTTAGAAGAAAAAAAAAGGCCCCTTCCCCATTTAAGCCCCCTCAGAGCATTTTAATAAAGATAAAGCTTATCTGATATTAAAGAACACCTAATTTTAATTAAAGATGACGAATTTGATCAAAATCATTAAAGCCGTTTTTAAGATAATCGAAAAAAAGGTAAAAATTGGAAAAAAAAGTTATCAAATAAAGTGCTCCCTCCGTTTGACCAATTTTGATGAAATGTTGGCTGTCAAATCTTTGGCATATACATACATCAAATACGCAATTTGACCAAAATCGTTAAAGCCGTTTTTGAGTAAATCAAAAAAACACCTGAAAATTATACAAAATTTAATGAGTTAAGTGCCCTCTCCGGGTAATCAATTTTGATGAAATTTTGGAGTCGTATCTTGGGAATATACACTAAATACCCAATTTCAGGTTCGCAGGATTTATAGTTTTTGAGCTAGTCTGTCACACACACACACACACACACACACACAGACCATTTTGCGGGACTTGGTTATTTGGACTCACGGGACCCCAAAACGTGTATTTTCGTTGAAAGTCGAAATTTTTCTCGATCGCAATACTTTTCATTACTATATATTTCATATATAGGTAAGTGAAAGTAAAAAAAGTTGACCAATACACATCTTTAAATATTTAAAGAATATAAAACATTCTACTCTATAAAGATCTTACATACTTTGTCAGTGAGATCATGGTCAAGTAATGTCCATGCCGATGTAAATGTACAGGCAGTCTGTTGGATGTTGTCCAGCTTCACCTTGCTGCAAACCATAGTGTTCATAAATTTATAATTTTTTAGCACTTTTGATTAGACGCTAAAAGATTCTACCACGGCAGGGAATCGAACCCAGGTCCTCTACTTTTCTGTTGCAATGCTCTTACCATTGAGCTATCCGTGGGGCCACTCCGAACTGTTTTCGAATCTTCCTCTTCTTCCGTGATCCTTTATGGCTTAGTAACCGGGTGCTGAACAATTGTCTAGACAACGGGATCTAATTGACATACGTCACAATTAAACATTATATGTTGAAAGATAATCATTTACTATAATCAGACAATAAATTTATAATTTTTAAACGATGTGATTAGAAGATGAAAGATTCTACCACGGCAGGGAATCGAAATGTGGCGAAACCTAGATTGTGGGATCACAGAAGAAGAGAAAGATTCGAACACAGTTGGGAGTGACAACACGGGTAGCTCAGTGGTAAGAGCACTGCAACGGAGATGCAAAAGACCTGGGTTTGATTCCCGGGCGTGGTAGAATCTTTTATCGTCTAATCAAATTGTTTAAAAATTATAAATTTATTATCTAATTATGATAAATGATTAACTTTCAACTTATAATATGGTGTCCTTAGTTTTATAACCGATCCTGTTAGTAGAGATTGGCGTTTCGGTTGTTCTTACAAAACGAACTGTTCGTTGAAAAAAAAAAAAAAAACTACTGTTGGAAAAAACGGTTTGAAAAATACAGGTTGGGAAAACAGAAAATCTCCAGACTAATGTTTCTATCAGGTGTTTGTTTTGTGTTGTGTTGATTTATTGGAAACGTAATAATGGTATTAATCCAAAGTTAAAAAAAAATTATTTGAGAATAAAATCAGAAAATGTCACTAATTGTTGAAGCAACAAAATTAAAAAAAAAAGATCACAAACTTAAAATAATTTTGACAGGTCTTTATCGGGAAAAAATATTATAATATATTAAATATTATGAATTCTTGAAATATTACGAAAAATAAATTTCTTTAATATTTAGAATTTTTTACCTTTTTTTCATTGTAATGAAATATATATAATAACTTCCTGTTATTGTGATGTATTCTCATCCATACACAGCAGTTTGGAGATATGTTTTAATTAGCACTTGAATAAACTACATTATTAAAAATGAAAGTAAAAGTGTCACTTTAAATTTTAAATGAAATAAATAGAAATTCGAAAATAGAATCCACAGAAAACCTAACGAAAATCAAATAACGGAGCGCTAGTGGTGAAGAAAACAACTGTTCTTTTCAATTTCAGTCGTTCTGTAACGAGTTCCAAACGTTTGAGCAGTTATAAATGAGAACGGGAAGAGTAGGAAGTTCTAAATTCCAACTGTTTGGGCTGGTTCAGGAAAACAATTTTTTCCGTTTTTTATAAAAAAACAGTTTTTTCAAACAGTTTGGGGTTTTTCATCCCATCACTACCTGTTAGAGCCAAATTAATTTAGATCTAGACTAGCAAGGGTCTCTTTGCTCCGGCAGTTGTGTGGTAGTTTTAATAATAGAAAAACTTTTAAAAAATTAAAGGAAATATAGAACAAAATTAGCACTTTCTTGAAACTTCGGTTTTAAGTTGGTATCAATATTAAGATTCGAGACATGCAGAGTCCGCCCAAATAAGAAACCTGTATACTTTAGATGGGTTTAAAAATGGTGAATGAACAGTTTATTTTGCTGCCACTTTGTCGAGTCATGCATCGTTTTTGATGGTTTCTGTGATTCTGAATTCTATAAGCCCACCCCAAGCAGTCAGCAGATAATAAGTTATTAGATTATATGGTAGTTGAAAAATCTATTAGTTAAAAAAGTTATATTTTGAGTACAACTTAAGCGCCGACTACTGTGATGCTCCTATTAGATCCAGAAGTACCTATAGAAACTACCGAAGATTCATAGAAACTTTTTTTTAAGACCTTTCTTCCATTTCAACCTCCCTTAATATACCTCCCCCCGTAATTAGGGCGGACTCTGCACCTACTACTAGGTTGTTACAAAAGTCCTTGTTCACAAAATTAATTTTATTCAAATGTGAGTACAAAATTTACAAATCAAATTTATTCTTTAAAATACAGGCCATCATTTTCAACTACTTTAACCCATCTTTCAGCCAAAAGTTGTATTTGATGTTGATACCACTCTGCAGTTTTCGAGGCAAAGAACTCCTCGCATCCAGATTTGACATCATCGAAGTTTTCGAAGCGCCGACCTTTCAAAAAATGCGCCATTGACCTGAAAAGTCCATAGTCAGACGGTGCGACGTCTGGGCTGTAAGGAGGGTGGGGCAAGACGCTAATCCCGTTCATTTCTGAAAAATTTTCTTTTTAACTAATCGTGAGCGATGAGCAGGGGCGTTGTCTTGCTGAAATAACGCTTGCTTCCTATTAATCAAAGCGGGGTATTTCAGTTTTAAAACTTCATATACCCTATCGAGCTGTTCACAGTATAGCTCAGCGTTGATAGCCCTGCCCTCTGGAACCAGCTCGAAGTGATCTAGGACGACCTGATCTAGGTTCATCTTCAAGGCTTGTATTCCCAGAATTAAATCGCCTGAACCAAAATGCGGCCGTGTTTCGATGCACCACACTTTCCCCTTCCACTGCACAAATTTCCTCGGCTGAGGCCTTTGCACTAAAACCTTTTTTCCAATAATGCCTAAGAAGGCCGCGGATGACAAATTTTTCTTCCGACATTTCTAGTGAAATTTAATAAACTGAATGAAAGGCAGGGACAGTTGGCGTACATAGATAATTAGAGGATTAGTTAATGTAAACATTGACATAAGAATTGTATTCGTCAGAGATTAAATAAGGATTAAATTAGAGACCTCAATGTAAACAACTTGATATGCACAAGGACATTTGTAACAACCTAGTATTACAAAGTGAAAACCAAAATATCATGAACTCACAATTTTTTCACCATATTTATTTTTATCCTTAACTATGAGGGGTGATACGATCTTATTGCAAAAATACTAAAATTGGAGTTGGTCATTTTGTGAACTGGTATGCTCATCATACATAGTAATAAAACCAACTTTATCATAATTACATTCAATAAGAACACTTCAAACTTTTTATTTTCGATTTATAATCAGCCAATTAATCTCTTTTTTTTTTATAATTTTTTTTATGTCTGTTTTTATTCGCTCACTGTTCTACTAAGAAATAAATGTTCACTCAGATTGCATTAAATTTAATTAAGTATATATTATATATTGATTAAATGCAATGTGTTGATAAATTAGCCTTCTTATGAGAAAATTAATTTTGTAAGGAATCCAGTCGGTTTTCTAATTGATTGCAGAGATGTAAAATCAATATCTTATTTTGAAAGCAAAGGAGAAACTAATTATTTTGGCTTGATTTTTTAGTAATTTATAAAGATTAGTTGAAAAAATATATAACCTTTACAAACAGAACAGAATGAATGAACAATTAACATTGAGTGAATCGCACCCTAGTACGCTTCCTGGTAGTCTGCAGCTCGAACTAAATTTTTCATTCTTAACTTGTATGTCATTCTCATATAGGCCAATTGGTGCGAGAGGCGTAAAATTCCAGTTCTTTTCTCTTCAATTCTACAACCTTGAGAGAAAAACGGAAACCTTCTTCTCCGTTACGGGTTATATGGATACACGCAGACATAACTTTCTTGATCGTACCGTTGAGTCGTTTTTGAGCCTTATCGGCACGCACATTGTACACTTTGTATTATAATATATATTGATTTTGGCTGCTCAGAGTCAGCAGGAGCACGGGAACTTTTATTTCTTTCCCTGAAGCAGACAGTCCATTGACCGAACCTTCGGGCATATAGTGACGTTTGATTAGGGATAAACGGGATCGAGTCATCAGCTTAAAGCCCTGTAGTTTTCTGTTGCCCCTCTTAGCCTGATAGGTCTCAAATATCCGGGGAGAAAACTCCACGAAACAATCCAAGTAACACCCACACTCGACGTTCCTTAACTTTATTGCCTTTTACAAGCTCCTCCTCCAAATAATTGATATGATAACTCCACAAAATGACAGTTTTATTTAAAATACATTACTAAGTAAAAATTACTTAATCCATGTGTATTAAATAGGAAAACTAAAAACCACTTTATACTTTTCCCCCAGTATGAAGGAGAATTTACACTTACTCGTGTAAATCGTGCCTCAAAGAAGCAATATTTATCTTTATAAGAACATTAAAGAAATACGTGCAGGGAAGACTTTTTTTTTTTTAAACGAAGACCTAAAAAATGTGGCAAAGATAACAGTTTGGATAAGACAAATGCGGTAGATGATAAAGTTGATAGATGATATTCCCCCCCCCCCCAGCTTACGTCTATGACCCAAATGGTGTTGTAGCCTCATTACATGTATTCACATAGCAACAAATACTGTAAATGGGGTTTTTCGGAATAGCGTATTTAAAAAAAAAGAAAAGTTTTGGCATTTTTATGTAAAACCGGTCAACAAGTCAAAATTTTATTATCCTTCTCAAGAATTCTCAAGAAACATTAAAAGTTTTAAGCAAGTAAAGTTTCAACGCATAAATATGTATGTAAATATAAATATTTGACGCGTGGTCATAAGGTCTTAAGTCACTTTTTGAGCATTTGGAGATTATGTCGTAATATTATAGCACGAAATCAGAGCTACCGTTCGGGATTAAGGTCTTACGTCAAACTATATTGTTTTATAAATAATTTATTTTTTGAAGAGAGAAGATTTGGCTCCGCCAGGAGTCGAACCCGGATCTCCCGCGTGACATGGGCGGATGCTAATCACTACACCACAGAGCTCGGCTCCAAGTAGAGCCAATCCTTCCACTTATACCTACTACCCGATCACGCAAATTTTGCGAGTAACGGGAGGTGGACAAAGTTTGACCAGTTTATGGTATTTATTGACGTACGTCAATTTTAAATTATTTTATATTAATCTAATCATAATCTGTGGGTGACCACCTTTTTTTTTTTTAAATTATTTTTAAATAATTTATTTTTTGAAGAGAAAAGATTTGGATCCGCCGGGAGTCGAACCCGGGTCTCCCGCGTGACATGCGCGGATGCTAACAACTACACCACAGAGCTCGGCTCCAAGTAGAGCCAATCCTTCCTCTTCACTGATACCTACTACCCGATCACGCAAATTTTGCGAGTAACGGGAGGTGGACAAAGTTTGTCCAATTTATGGTATTTATTGACGTGTGTCAATTTTTAATTATTTTATATTAATCTAATCATAATCTGTGGGTGACCACTTTTTTTTTTTTAATTATTTTTAAATAATTTATTTTTTTAAGAGAAAAGATTTGGCTCCGCCGGGAGTCATAGCGTCCGCGCAATATCAATAATTAGATTTTTACTATAATTGGCTCGACGCGTGAGACAGGCTAGTATTAGCTACAGATACACCGAGTGGACTTGTGAGAGGCGACCCCGTGACATCGCGTTCGAAGTGGTTGGGGGGGACAAGAGGCACTTCAATAGCCTTTGAGGCTAGCCCCCCCCCCTTGAGTAATTAAGTTCACCGCAGAGGTCTCAAGGAGGCCCCCCCTAACCGGCTTAGTGTCCTCCCTTACTCCTCGCCTCTTTGACTAATTTGTTAGCTCCTACCCCGCTCCTGCTCTGCTATTACCGGTCAGCATTCTTCACAAGGTGATCTTCAACGCAAAATAAGTACGTTATATATAGAGGGAGAGTCTATATCTTAACTTTAAGATATGCTATATCTTAATCTCCATAATTTTTAATTGTAAAATAGTACGATCGTAATATGGATCTTGCGCAAATTGTGATAACCGAACCTAAAGCAGACCGGTCAGATTTTAGATTCAAAATATTTAGAGGCTTTATGAAATAAACCTGAATTGGAAAAATGTACACCCAGATAGATATATTGAGAAACTATTTCTATTTCTGAATTCTCATAAAACAAGATCCCTACCTTTTTACAACCTCCCTTATGAAAATGTACTATTTTTTTTTGTTTTTTTCGTGATTGACCTTTAATTCCTCAGTGAATATTTATTTGACTGTATTAAAAATATCTAAAAAATCTGTATCTATATAAATTATGTTCAAATTCTGTTTCTTTATTTGTTTGTTTGTTCTTTATAGAAATCAATACCGTTTGTCCCAAATAAATTCCCCAAATTTCGCTCAGTGATTCTTTGATACAGGTGCGAACACCTATCCGTATTAAAATTTCATAACTTCAGCTGATATTCTATATTGTTATAAACATCGTAATGATCTCGCATTACATTGGTTTTTTACGAAATCGACCGTTTCATTAGAAAAGTGAGATTCTGAGGGTGAAACCGGGATATATTGCTATAATCTATGTAAATAAAGATGAAATTCTGTTTTTTCTTTATAGAAATCCATTCCGTTTGTCATAAATTCTCCAAATTTCGCTCAGTGGTTCTTTAATACCAGGTGCAAACACCTTCCATATTAAAATTGCATAACTTCAGCCAATCTCTGGGTATATTCTTTATTTTTATAAAAATCTTTATAATATCCCTTTACATTGGTTTTTACAAAATCGACCGTTTGAGTCGATAAACGTTTATAGATTTTTTACTTTCACTTACCTATATATGAAATATATAGTAAGTGGAAGTATTGCGATCGTAAAAATTTTCGACTTCCGGTTTTCAACGGATATACACGTTTTGGGGTCCCCTGAGTCGAAATAACCAAGTCCCACGAAATGGTCTGTGTGTGTGTGTGTGTGTATGTGAACAGACTAGCTCAAAAACTATAAACCGTGGGAACCTGAAATTGGGTATTTAGTGTAGGTATGTGCCCGCAATGTGACAACAAAAATTTCATCAAAATTGCTCAAAGGGAGGGGGTACTTTATTTAATAACTTTTTACGTTTTTTTTCGATTTTCTCAAAAACGGCTCTAACGATTTTGATTAAACTGAGTATTTGATCGATTTATATGCCCGAAATATGACTGTAAAAATTTTATCAAAATTGATTAACCGGAGGGGGGACTTTTTTAATAAATTTTGTATCATTTTCACGTGTTTTTTTTTATTTACTCAAAAACGGTTTTAACGATTTTGATCAAACTTGGTATTTGATGTATTCATATGCCCGAGATGTGACTGTAAAAATTTCATCAAAATTGATCTACGGGAGGGGGGACTTTACTTAATAAATTTTGTACCATTTTCACATGTTTTTTTTATTAACTCAAAAACGGTTTTAACGATTTTGATCAAACTTGGTATTTGATGTATTTATATGCCCGAGATATGACTGTAAAAATTTCATCAAAATTGATCTACGGGAGGGGGGACTTTACTTGATAAATTTTGTATCATTTTCATGGGTTTTTTTATTTACTCAAAAACGGTTTTAACGTTTTTGATCAAACTTGGTATTTGATGTATTTATATGCCCGAGATATGACTGTAAAAATTTCATCAAAATTGATCAACGGGAGGGGGGACTTAACTTAATAAATTTTGTATCATTTTCACGGGTTTTTTTATTTACTCAAAAACGGCTTTAACGATTAACAAAAATAAGATATGAATGTAGAAAAATGTGTGACTTTGGGAAATGATAATTAGCAAAACACGTCAATTTCTAATCTAAGTAAGTTGGTAAGTGAAAGTTGTGTGTTGCGCGCACGCACCAGATTTTTTAGATTTAAAAAATGAAATTCTCCGGGAGAAACCGGTATATACAGCTAGTTATTATATAAAAATAAATAAATAAATATATAAATAAATCAGTAGGTAAATTATATGATAAAAGAGGCGCATGTTCAATTCGAAGCAGTGTCTGCTCCGAATTGAAGAATTTAACAGAAGAATTGCTAAGGGCAGCAATCCGTCTTCATCGATCGCCATTTTATTCTGATGCTGATTCCGCAATTTACACCCTCTCTAAGGAAATAAGTGTTACAAAGCCCTTCGTCCCTCTACCTCTACGTGAGGGGAAACGAAAATCAATCGGAAGTTGTAAAGGAAAAGAACTTAGAACTGCTGATAAACGTTTCGAGGTACCTCGGAGGTCTCTGGAACTAACTTCCATGGATCTCCATCTACTCCAACTTTCCATGGCATCCCCATCTACTCCATCCCTTCCCAGGATTATGAGACGATTTCTCTTGAAAAGGCGGACGGAAGAGATGGAGAGAGTCGGGCGCCATAGAAATGCAAAGGAGCATGGCGGCCGTAGCATTTTATGTACAGTGTGATCTGTATGATCGTTATACGTGAGTTCGCTTCTCCAGCGAAATTACGTACTTAACGAGGGCCATCCTGGATCAAAAGTGCTTCCCTAGAGCAAATACGAGTCCCGTCTACGAGCCCAAGTGTGTTTATATAAATACGTATAAACTTAAACTTTGCACATATCCAATCTACTTGAAAACCACGTGATGCAAGTTGGAGTATGATATGCATCGCTTGAGGGTAGAGATAGGCTAAAGGTTTAGAGGTTTGATTAAATATGCTAATTTTATATACAGAATAAAATAAAGTTTAAGTACCGCTCGGAAATGATTATTTCGGATTTTGAGTAGTGTTTAATGTTGGTGATTCTCTAAATACGCACAAGTCCCGGTGATATTCATAAACAATTCAAGTTATTAAAAAATCTGGTGCGATGCGCGCAACACACGACTTTAACTTACCAACTTAATTTAATAATTAATAATTTCACCAAATAATTTAATTACTTTCATGTTTTCCCCGATAATTTCGTAAATAAATGAAGAACCAATAAAAACGTTAAATGGGACCACCTCGGGAAAATAATCTAAAAGATGCAAAAGGTTTCGTTCCATTTGGTCCATCTATCTCCGAGTAATGGGTGTACATTGAAAAAAAAAAGCCACATAGGTAAGTATCGAATTGAGTTCGGTTAAGAAAGTAGGTTTCCTCAAATAATACAACCGTATATATATATATATATATATATGTGTGTGTATATATTCTTCAAATTAAATAATCTAAATACAAAACTGAAGCAGGTTTAAACCGGGGCCTTGTGCATGGTTTGCTTAGTACCGTACTCACTTAGCAGCTTCGCTAAGTGAGTAAATAAGGAATTTATCCATATTTAATTTTATTTATTAAGCAAATGCGGCAGACATGCCTGAAACACCAGCACATGCGCTGGGGAAATCCCCCAACTCGCTCCTGATAACACGCCCCGGCGCGCCGTCACCACAGAGCCAAGCACGAGTTGATGAAGCTCCTTAAAGAAAGGGATTTCGCGTGCTATGAAGAGGTTTACTGCGTGGATACAGAGGGATCCACGAGATATGCTGATATAGTGGCGTTTTCTAAGACCGGAAAGTCAGCAATCATTCTGCATCCCACTGTTAGATGCGAATCCAATGACCTCGACCAGGCGAGCAAAATTGAAAGGGAAAAGAAGGAAATTTACGAAAAATTTGTCCCTTTCTTCAAAGAAAAGTTCCGTGAAGGCTTCGGCGAGAGAGACTTTAACGTGAGAGGCCTTTGGTTCGGAGCCCACGGAACTATACCAAGTTCAAAAAGGAGCTTCATGGAGGATCTTGGTGTCGACATCAAGGACGTAGCGAAGATTGCAGAATATATTGTTCTCGACTCCCTGGGAATCATTCACCACCACATCCATTCTTAGAATTTAAATTACAAATCGTTGAAGGGTCATAAATTAATATATTCACAACTAAACGACTTTTATTTAAAAATTGTTCTTTTTGTTGTTGTTTTTGTTTGGTTTTTTTGCGTCCTTTTAAATCTTTTTATAACATTTGACAGTTATAAACATTATAACAGTTTTGTATAAAACTTTGAGCTGTTGTTGGATATTGTTATAATTATGCTGCTGTTGTTATTCCATATTATATATATTTTAGCTGGTTGGATGATTTCCTTTATCTAAAAAAATAAAATAAAGAAAACGCCTTAAGGACTTCAAAGCATAGTTACGAAGTTTATACCGGGAAAAAAAAAAGCTCCGTCACCAAGACAAAATACCTTGACGTCCATTAACCCTGGCTTTTCGTATTCTCTCTCTCTCTCTCTCTCTCTCTCTCTCTCTCTCTCTCTCTCTCTCTCTCTCTCTCTCTCTCTCTCTGTTTCTCTCTCTCTCTCTCTCTTATAACTTATTGCAAATATGCTATTTCATCACTATTCTCCTTGAATGAGAAATGATATAATATTCAAATAATGAGTATATTTTTTTTTTTAAACATCGTTTGTCTACCACAACCCCCATTCAATAACTTAAATATTCTTTTAAAAGCCCTTATAAATAGAAAGGCGTTGAAAATGTCACTGATGATTGGGAGTGAACTAATGACCTGATTGGCTGCGATCCATTACGGAACACGCCCAGCAGCCATTAGTGCGCCTTGTCGCCGGATGTTTGCCCCAGGTCGCTCTCCCGTCAAATGTTTGTATAATCCTCCAACCATCGGGAGAGCTTCATCTTACTCATCCACCACAGCTAGAAGATGCTGGGTTCCCTATCCTCTGCTTGATAACTTGGCGAACGGCCGAGTCAGTCAACGGAACTACACCAAGTTGGAGGGGGCAGTTAAAGTTTAGCTAGTGGGGGGGAGTTAAAGTTGAATAGACAACTTGGGCACTATATATTCCCCTCCAAGCTGTTGCATAGGCTCACCTAAACGAAACTAGACTTAAAATTGGACATGATCTCTAACTGTACATGTCATCTCTCGCCCAAGTAATTATAAATAAAATATCTGGTGCACGAATCCTACGAACGTCGCTTACCACCCTTATTAATTTTTTTTTTTTTTTAACCCTATTACTACTTGAAAGAAAGAAACCTTCCCTGCTTATTAAAGATATCGAATCTATTTCCAAAAGGTGACGTTATTATACAGAGAGAAGGTGGGCTCACATTGTGAGGGGCAATATGGATGCCCGTGACCTATGACGTAGTTGGACGCATCTGTGAATTTATCAATGAATTGATAACCTTGGATAGCCAGGTTATCAGCAGGTTGCTCAGTAAAAATGAAAAAAAAAAAATGCACATGCTAGATTATTTCAGTACTAGCTAGGGTGCCCGGCTTCGCTCCGGTAGTTGTGTGGTAGTTTTAATAACAGAAAAACTATATTTCCTTAAAATTAAAGGAAATTTAGAACAAAATTAGCACCTTCTTGAAACTTCGGTTTTAACTTGGTATCAATATTGATTCGAGAACTGCAGAGTCCGCACGAATAAGGAACCCTATATACTTTATTTGGGGTTGAAAATGGTAAGTGAACAATTAATTTTAATGCGACTATGGCGAGTTATGAATCGATTTTGATGGTTTCTGTGATTCTGAATCGTATAAGCCCATCCCAAGCAGTCAGCAGATAAAAAGGTTATATTAAAAATATTATATTTAGAGTACAACTTAAGCGCCGACTACTGTGATGGTCCTATTAGATCCAGAAGGATAGAAACTACCGAAGATTCATAGACACTTTTTTTTTGTCTTATATGGAAGACCTTTCTTCCATTTCAACCTCTCTTAAGATATCCCCCCCCCCCACCTCGTAATTTGAGCGGACTCTGCAGATCTCGAATCTTACTACTATTTTAAAGTGAAAACCACCTTCTTTTTCATAATTACATACAATAAAAACACTTCAAACTTTTTATTTACGATTTATATTCAGTCAATTTATCTCTTTTCTTTATGTCTGTTTTTATTCGCTCACTGTGCAATCAAGAAATATTCACTCATATTGCATTAAATTTACTTAAGTATATATTATATATTGATTAAATGTAATGTTTTGATCAATTAGCCCTCTTATGAGATAATTAATTTTTTAAGGAATCCAGTTGGTTTTTTCTAATAGATTGCAGAAATGTAGAATCATTATTTTATTTGAAAGCAAAGGATAAACTAAATATTATCGCTTAATTTTTTAGTAATTTAAAAAGAACAGCTGAAAAAATATGTAACCTTTGCACTTAACTGGATGAATGAACAATAAACAGTGAGTGAAACGCACCCTAGCGCTTCCTGGTAGCCTGGAGCTCGAACTAAATCTTTCATTCATAAACTCGTATATCAATCTCAAATAGGCTAATTACATGGTGCGAGAGGCTTAAAATTCCAGTCCTTTTCACTTCAATTTTACACCCTTAAGAGAAAAACGGAAACATTCTTCTCCGTTAGGGGATTTATGACTACATGACGACCTAACTTACTTAAACGTACGTGGAGTCGTTTTTGCGCCTTATCGGCACGCACAATGTACACTTTGCTTTATAATATATATTGATTATGAAAAGAGAAAACTATACAAAACCTAATTTTTTATGTAATAAAAGTCTGATGTTCGTGAATAATGGTCGGGTTTGTGGAGATAAAATCTCAGTTGTGAAATCAGAATTTAAAATAATGGAAAATATTAATGTTATTTCCTCTAACCTATAACGAAAAATTATAGTATTTAAAAAGAATTCAATACGCATGCGCTGAGTCATGCGTCCGATGACTTGGCGGGAAGAGATTGTGCGGGTTTGCCTACCCAAGCGAGCCCACCTTCTCTCTATTCACCTTGGTTATTATATTTATGTTATATATACTTTATTTTATTCAAGATGGAATATGTATTATTCTGAATTTAGTGGCAAGTATTGAGCCTCCTTTAATCACAATCTACAAGCTTTCATCTTGATAATAATAATGATAATAGGAGGAGTTCATCTACGATATCCAACGGTGGAATAGTTTAAAAATTCAGTAAATATATTTTTGTTGCGTAATATGACTATTGTAATTACCGTGTCCATCCTAAATAAAGTATTTAGCATTTCGAAAGTAAAATGTAGGGGAGAGCGGGGTTGGTTGGCAACAGTTTTCACTTTTTTGATTGTTGAGCCGTTGCTGTTGATATAATCCCAATGGGGCTGATACCACTGTAAACTCCAAGTATTAGAGTACTTCAAGTATTTTTTTCACAACATAATATTTAATACTAAGATCATATAAAAAAAGAAAAAAATCGTCATTCCAGAGTATGCCAATTAAACCCCCTATGTGGGGCAGGCTGGCCTAGATGGTGGGGGTTGTTTAGCCATCTCATTCAAGTACTGCTTGACACATATTATTGTTATTAAAAGCTGCACTATAATGGTATAATAATTTTAAAACAGTTTTTAAAAGGTTTTAAGGGAAAATAGAATGACATTGGAGAAGATAGAAGTTGAGACTGTCGTCACTTTCTGCATAAGAATTGCACTCATCTTCCTCGCTGGAACTAAAGACAATTGGTAGTTTTTAACCTTTGATTATGTTTACCTTGCTTTTGTGAATTGCTAATGCGCCAAAAAAAAAACAGTTGAAGAGAGCCAACTAACCCCACAGGAGAGATCATATGAAAGATGACTGCCAGGACAGGGGAGAACAATCAAACAAGAAACTGCTTAGTCGAAACGTTAGGTTTTTCAAAGGAGTTTGGAGCTATGTGAACAGAATCGGAGTCAAATGTTTTTTCATGCCTTTAAACCAACTTTACTGAAAATATAAAAATTTACTTACATGTTGCAAAATCAATCAATAAAGCCCACTCTTATCTACACTGTTAGTATCGGATTGAAAACTCAGGACAAGACTCCCGAGGTCGAGCGGGTCACATGGTACAAAGGTGGGGCCTTTACAACAGGTGTGACGGAAACTATAAGCCAATGGCTAACCTACCCCCTATGCCAACCAACCCCGCTCTCCCCTACTATCCCGTGGTTTTAAAAGTTGAGTTATTTAGAAGTGAACAATTACGTTGATCTGACATCGAAAGAAAAACTATATTTTAAATTAAAACCAATAGTTACCAGAATTAGGAAATAGGTCAAAAAAAAAAAAAAAATTAATTTATTTGCCAAAAACACTAAAAGTATTTCTTATTAAAATTCGCGTGTTTTGTTAAATGCCATTTCTAAAAGTCACACATTTTTCCATCTTCATTTGCTTATTTTTGTTTGTATTTGCTCTTTAAAGCACACTAAATCTTTTTATTATTAAATGTAAGTTTGTGATAATTTGGCAATGCAAGCATAATACTCCAAGTCGTCTGATTTTATAATTCACTACATAATTGTTGAAAACTTCGTTTAGTTACCATGAAACAAATAACTTTAAATGAACAGAACGGCTTTAATTATGAACAATGGTCTGTCATTAAAGGCGTATTGCGTATGCCTGGGCTCAACGTGTTTTATGAGTTGCCGGCATTTTTTCTCCAGTATATGTCTACTTTATTTTTTTCGAATTTCATATTTAGCCATTTATTAGTTTTAGGCGAAACGAGAGACGACATAATTTCTCCATATAAACAAAAACAAAACTGCTTTATACAAATTACCTCTGGCTGTAATTGTACCCATGCTCCATTGACAGAAATGTTTATCTCATTCCATCATTGAAAGAAAAGAAAAAAATACAATAAAAAAGAGACAAAAATTTAATTATTCTACTCCCCCTCCGATCATTACCTATACTACCGACAATATCGATAATTTTTTGTCCGATACTATCGACACTATCGATAAGGGAAACTATCGATAGATTTGCATCACTGTGCAGCGGGGGCTAGCCATAATGGGAATTTTGGCCCGGGATTCGATTCTATGATCTTCACTTTATCACCACACTCTGACCATCTGAATGCCCCCTTTTATATTAATCTTTATAGGATACTAGCATTCCCCGTCGCGGCTTTGCCCGCGAGCCTTTAAAATCAATTCTGTGATCATTATCTTGGTATTGATTTAATATAATATGTTAACTGATGTTAAGGAGATTTAGTAGAATCGGAGCTTCCGGTAGGTGGAAGGTTGGAGGGGGAAGCTGCCAGCTCGGTAGAAGAAAGGGAGGCGCGCAATGGAGAGAATTCACTAAAACCGCCGAAACAACTTACTCGTCGTGAAAGCTTCATTTTTAGGCTTTAATACATCGTTTTCGACGCCCCGTGGGGCTTTCGGGTTAAATTCGTCGTATCAAGATCTTTAAAATGAGTCTGAATTAGATATTTTTTCTCGAAGTACAAAAATAGTTGTCCGTTAAAGTTAAACGACAATTTCGCCATTTAAACCCCTTAATTGTTACATTTTTTAAATTCCTTTCTTAGTGGTTACCTGCATCGCGTTTAAAACCTAAATTCCGAACTTCAAGTTTCTATCATTAGTAGTTTTTGCTCTACAGTGATTCTTTCATTCAGGACAAAGCCTCGAGAAGAGATCGAAATAAACACGCACCATCCCCAATCATGGGAATCACAGTGGGTATTATTTGATTACCACTAATATTTAAATAATCAATAGCCATATTTTATGTGAATGTCTATTTTAATAATATTGTAACGTTAAATCGATATTCAAATGAAAAACATATGGTTTAAAATCTCAACAGTAGATTTCCGTTAGAGTTATACGACAATTTCGCCATTTAAGCCCCTTAGGGGTTACATTTTTGAAAGTCCTTTCTTAGTGGTTACCTACATCGCTTTTAAAATCTAAATTCCATATTATCTTGTCAGACTGCTTTGATTTATTTGTAATAATGAAACACTGGTATCCTATTACAGTCTCAATAATGTATATTTTCAATATATATTTTTTATTACATTCTTTAAATTTGGTGGACGTTTCGGACTGTTGCGTCCATACTCATCACCTGCACAATGTACACTTGATTTTAGTTTTTCTTATACAGTATGTAAACAATAAAAATTAAAGTACTATTAAATTAATAAAGATATGGTTAAAATAGATATGAACATGACATAAAGGTATGTCAAGTGTCAATTTTAAAAGTTACATAAATAAATACACATGAATCAATAAATAATATAGAACAAAAATAAAAATAAAATAATAGTAAGATGGCAATAATGCTCACCAACCTTCTCGTTTCTGGATTTTAAAAAATTAATATTCTGATAGAACTTGTCATTATTACAATGGATGTTTGACCTGTGGGGGGTTTGCTATCTTTTTAATCCTAGTTGCTATATCCTATTTATTATTGCATAATAGTGCCTACTTACTACTTCAGAATCTTTTTTATGGTTGACCAGTTCTATTTCATTTTTTTTAATATAAATTGATTCAATAATATTTCTTTTAATTTTGTTACTTTCCTTATGTAAAATCTCTGCATTATCAAAGTTAATTTTGTGTTTGTAGTTTTTTGAGTGTAATGAGAGCGCTGTGTTGGTTTTGGAGGATTCTTTGATATTATTTCTATGGTTATAAATTCTTGTCTTTAGATTAGTTGAAGTATTGCCTATATATGATTTATTGCAGTCATTACAAGGAATTCTATAAATTAGATCTTTTTGTTCGGCTGTTGGAATTTTATCTTTTGTTTTGGTTGTGATATTTTTGATTTTATTGGTGGGCTTGAAGGATATTAAGTTGTCTGTTATGTCGTATTCTATTAATGTTTTTTTGATGAGTTGTGATAATTTATTGATGTATGTTAGAGAGCTATGTTTGATGTAGGGTTTACTATTTTGATTAATTGGTGGTGCTTCCTTTGTTGTATCAGTAATATCTGGGTTATAATTTTTATTATTGAGAGGTTCAAAGAATTTATCTATTGTTTTTTGGGTTGGGTTTAAATTAGGTTTAATAATGTTACATTGGTGTATCAGGTTCCTCTCAGCTTGGTTCGGTATGTTTATTTTTTGTGAATTACTTGTATTTAGGTTAAGAGTTGTATGCCAGATTTTACCAATTAAGCTTTTAGGGTATAGGTTATCTAAAAAAATTTTGTATATTTGACTTTTTATTTCTTTGAGGTATATGTGGTCTGATAGTTTTAAAGCTTTACCTATTGTGTTTTTAAGAATATTAATTTTATGTTGAAATGGGTGGTTTGAGTGGTAGTTTAGTATGATGTTTGCTGTGTTTTCTTTTTTGTACCATTTTGTGGTGAGTTTATTATTGTTCCTATGGATAGTTAAATCTAAGTAATTCAATTGTTTATTGTTTTCTAATTCAGCAGTAAATGTGATTCTACTATTAATATTATTCAGTGCTTCAAGAAAAATAGGATGGATAGTTTTGTCAATGATTATGAAAAGATCATCAATGTATTTGCATATAATACTTGGAGTGTGATTCGTTTCATTTATTGCTCTATTGAGTATGTGGTTTAGAACTATGCCAGATAAGTTGGTGGATAGTCTCCCACCCATTGGTAAACCGTTTGTATGCTTGAATAGTTCATTATTATATGTGAAATATCCATTATCCGTGCATATTTTTATGCCTTCTATAAACAATGTTTTACTTTTAATATTTGTGTATGGTTCGATAAGAGACCAATTTTTATTAATTAATTCAAAAACCAATTTTAAAGGAACATTCGTAAATAGGGATTTTACATCGTAACTAGCTAATATTTCATTTGCTTCAATGCTGTTTTTAAGAGTCAGTTTTTCTTTGAGTTCTATTGCGTTGATTATATCAAAAGGGTTATTTTTGTTAAAATGATCTAAGGATTTGTTTAGGAATTTTGCAAGTTTATCACAAGGTCCATTCCGAACTTCAAGTTTCTATCATTAGTAGTTTTTGCTCTACAGTGATTCTTTCATTCAGGACAAAGCCTCGAGAAGAGATCGAAATAAACACGCACCATCCCCAATCATGGGAATCACAGTGGGTATTATTTGATTACCACTAATATTTAAATAATCAATAGCCATATTTTATGTGAATGTCTATTTTAATAATATTGTAACGTTAAATCGATATTCAAATGAAAAACATATGGTTTAAAATCTCAACAGTAGATTTCCGTTAGAGTTATACGACAATTTCGACATTTAAGCCCCTTAGGGGTTACATTTTTGAAAGTCCTTTCTTAGTGGTTACCTACATCGCTTTTAAAATCTAAATTCCATTATAGAACTTCAAGTTTCTATCATTAGTAGATTTTGCTCTGCGTTGATTCTGTCAGTCAGGACAAAGCCTCTTATATATATAGAGATTATATTATATTCTTTGATGATCTTCTACTTTAGCCAGTATTTAATGCCTGTGTGCTTTTCACAGGTGGTAGCGTTTTTCTTTCCTACCTTTACATTATATTAGAGAACGTGCTCCGCTTAATGTATTGGTCTTATGTACGATGACTTCTAAAGAGCCATAAACGGTTGGATGATTTCCTTTATCTAAAAACAAAAATAAAGAAAACGCCTTAAGGACTTCAAAGCATAGTTACGAAGTTTATACCAGGAAAAAAAAAAGCTCCGTCACCAAGACAAAATACCTTGACGTCCATTAACCCTGGCTTTTCGTATTCTCTCTCTCTCTCTCTCTCTCTCTCTCTCTCTCTCTCTCTCTCTCTCTCTCTCTCTCTCTCTCTCTCTCTCTCTCTCTCTCTCTCTTATTATTTTTTTTTTTAAATTTTTATCGTAATGAAAAAGTTCCGGTTGTGTATTATAATAAAGAGGTAGAGTTAGTGCGGGGGAGGGGGGGAGGGGGGGAGTTCAAAGACTCCGCCGCCATCGCTTGTTCCTTTTGTTTCAACGCCAACTTGCCCCCCCCCCCCCGACAACATTCCCCCCTTTAGGCCTTTTGTTCGCTGATAATTTTATGGGTCAGGTCGGCAAAGCGTAGCCGCGGTCCCGAAAACAAAACAAATGAAAAGAAATCTCATTTTTAAGCTCGAGTTCACCCGCTATTCAAGTCATTCCTCCTCACATCCTATTTCATTTACACGCGGATGTGGATGGGACCTCCCCTCCCCCCCCCCCCCCCGAGAGAGTAAGAGAGTGTGATTTTCTCTGTTTTTATGCGTCAAAACCGCATGCGTATTTATGGTAACATTAAGTAGGTATACCAGTATCTATACTCGCATAGCTCTTTGGTTGAGGAATTTAGAAGCCAAGCACTTTGATATGCAAACAGCTAATTTTTATTTTTATTTTTTTTAATAAAATTTTGCTTGGCCTGTCACTGTTTAAGAAACTATTGAAGATTTTTTGCGTATTTAAACCTTATACATTTATAATTTCTTCAATCAGAGCAATGTGGGTTTACAGCAGGAAAATCCTGCATTGACCACATTTTAACGCTCAGACAATTGCTGGAAAAACAAGCAGCGAAAGCTAAAAGAGTTGACATGGTATTTATAGACCTGGAAAAAGCCTATGATAGTGCCTCGGAAACTACTTTGGAAGTCCTTGGAATTAGCTGGCAAAGTAGAGATACTATAAACTTAATAAAGGAAATTTACAAAAATAGTAAATTCCAAATAAAAGTAGGAAGTTCCCTATCCGAAGATTTTGAGAGTAGCAAAGGCCTTCTTCAAGGATGTTGTATGTCTCCGACATTGTTCAAAATTTTTATTGACGCTTGCCTAAAAAATTGGATAGATAAATGTAGTCCGATGGGTATTCCAATCAATGGCACGTACTTACACCATCTATTATCCCCTGATGACCAGGTGATCATTGCACAAGATGAAGATGATGTAAGCTACTTATTTAGGAAAGTAATGGAACAATACAAAGAATGGGGATTGAGAGTGAATGAGAAGAAGACAAAATACATGTGTACAGATCTGGGTGAAGCGAACGACTTTGTTATATCAAATCTAGAAAGAGTGGAACACTTTAGATACCTTGGATCCATATTAGAGAGTAATGGCTCTACTGACTCGGAAGTGAGTAAAAGAATAATAAGTGGCCGAAAAGTCATTGGTATGCTGAATCCTCTTCTCTGGAGCAGCAATATTCTTGGCAAAACCAAAAAATTAATATATATACACTGGTCGAGAGTACCATGCTGTATGGCTCCGAGACATGGACCCTTAACAGAGCACAGGAAAAGAGACTCTTGGTGGTAGAAATGGATTTTTGGAGGTCAGCCAGGAATTCAAGGATACGCCATATAAAAAACAGCCAGATCAGAGCAAAAATGAATCTCCAAAGAAATATACTTGAAGCAATAGAAAAAAGAAAACTAAAATGGTATGGCCACTTGAAAGGAATGGGTTCAAATAGAATACCAAGAATGATATTTGAATAGGAGGCAGAAGGAAGAAGAAAAAGAGGAAGACCACGTATACAGTGGATAAATAAAGTAAAGTGTGGCCGGTCATGGATTGAGGGAAGAGGAAACTAAAGACAGGAAGGTGTGGAAGATGAGACTGAAAGAAGAGTTCGGTTGAGGGAAACTTCAAACATGAAGAAATCCTTAATAAAAAAAAAAAAAATACATTTATACTCAGTTTTGTAGAGTACTTATATGGTTTATAATAATCGCTTGTCTTCTATAATCCTGAGAAATCCTACAAATCCAAAAAAAATATTTTTGAGGTCTATGGAATACACATATGGTAGCTTTATCAAATCATAAAAAATACAATCTAAGAAGGCATATGTGTCGGAGAAAATAATTTAAGTTAAGGAAATCTCTTAATGCAAAATATAAAAACTAATGCCTAACAGAAAAAAAAATTATTTTATTTTTAGCTAAATCTAAGCACACATTCTATACTTTTTGTATAATTCAATCAGATTTTTACTTTCACTTACCTATATATGAAATATATAGTAAGTGGAAGTATTGCGATCGTGAAAAATTTCGACTTCCGGTTTTCAACGGAAATACACGTTTTGGGGTCCCTTTAGTCGAAATAACCAAGTTCCGCGAAATGGTCAGTGTGTGTGTGTGTGTGTGTGTGTGTGTGTGTGTGTGTGTGTGTGTGTGTGTGTGTGTGTGTGTGTGTGTGTGTGTGTGTCTGTGTCTGTGTGTGTGTGTGTGAACAGACTAGCTCAAAAACTATATACCCTGCGAACCTGAAATTGGGTATTTAGTGTATGTATACGCCCGCGATGTGACAGCGAAAATTACATCAAAATTGCTCAAAGGAAGGGGGTACTTTATTTAATAACTTTTTAATTTTTTCGATTTTCTCAAAAACGGCTCTAACGATTTTGATTAAACTGAGTATTTGATCTATATATATGCCCGAAATATGACTGTAAAATTTTCATTAAAATTGATTAACCGGAGGGGGGACTTTAATTAATAAATTTTGTATCATTTTCACGTGTTTTTTTTTATTTACTCAAAAACGGCTTTAACGATTTTGATCAAACTGAGTATATGATGTATGAATATGCGCGAGATACGACTGTAAATATTTCATCAAAATTGATCAATCGGAGGGAGGACTTTACTTAATAAAGTTTGTACCAATTTCACGTGTACATGTTTTTTATTTACTCAAAAACGGCTTTAATGATTTTAAAGAAACTGGGTATTTGATGTATGTATATAACAAATATGTAAAATGTAATTTTCATGTTTAATGAAAATTAGGTTTTCTTTAATATCAGGTAAGCTTTATCATTATTAAAATGTTCTGAGGGGGCTTTTTTTAAGGGGGGGGGCCTTTTTTTGTTTGTTTCTTTCTTTCTTATAAAGTACCATTGTTTTTTTTTACATGGAGAAATTAACTGTCTCTCGTTACGCCTAAAAATAAGAAATGGCTAAAAATGAGATATGATAAAAAAAGAAAAATATTCAGTAAACTCATAAAACTCGTTGAGCCCACGCATGCGGAGTACGCCTTTAATGACAGACCATTGTTCATAATTAAAGCCGTTCTGTTCATTTGAGAAGTGGCTATTAACAAAACGCATTAATTTCTAATCTAAGTAAGTTGGTAAGTGAAAGTTGTGTGTTGCGAGCACGCACCAGATTTTTATATTATTGCATCAAACATATTTTTAAAATAAGAAAAATGGCTATAAAATTATTGGATAAAAATGCGATTTAATTTGATCCATGTTAACCATATAATTTACTAAAAACATATATTTAAATTAACATTCTTAATTAAATTCTTTTACTAAAAATAATTGATTCTGGTTTTTTTCACAGTGGTAGAGGGTAAAAGGAGGTAAAAGGCCATAATAGGATTTGATCGATCAAATGCAATCGTTCGGCAATATATTGATTCCAATATTTAAATTCTTATATTTGAACATTTAATTTATTTTCGGCCTGGAGTTATACTAAATCATAAAATATAATTCTAGTTGAATTATTTGAAAATATTTTTTTCCGCCAAACTTCCTAAAAAAGAGGATATTTTTTGGATTTTTTCTTCCTCAGACAATAATTATTTAAAAATCTTTTAAAAGGAACAAATGCCTGAAAAAGACATGTCTATAAGCAGAAACCTGTACCTAATAAACTATTTTATTTAAATTAAAGTGAAGAAAGGATTCATATAAAAAGTAATATGAAATACCTTCTGTGATGGGATTTATATTTTTTTTATTCTCACTGATAATCGGAATCTCGTGCTCTTTAATTGCCCATAATCTGAGAATTAACCTTTATTATAACATATTTATCAAAACGAGTGGCGTTGTATGTCGCGCGCATCATCACATCAGATATTTGGTTTTTTTTTGGTTTTTTTTTAGAACCATATTATAACTCAGATACTGGTTTTTGTCAAAATCACTATATGTATTTGTGACTAACATCGTTTTTCATTTATTCATCTCATTTGGTTCCAGTTTCCACATTTTTTTTTTTAATATTATACTGCATATTTTCATACTTTTTTAGTGCTTATTATAAGACGCAATTCGCAATGTTTTTCATTTCATATAAATCCGTGGCTTGGCTAGTTATTACGGTAATATTACTCTCACGTGATGCCGTAGCAAGAGTTATAGCGACTATCGGAAAGCCATAAACAAACAGGAAGGTAATGCTTAGAGGGAAGAAACAATAAAATCGACGAGGGGGCGATGTTTGATGAAAGAGAGCGTAGTTGAGCTGTAACCCAGGGGAGGGGATGGGAGAGGGGTGAAGGGGGGGGGGGCGATTTTTACGAGTGGTTCTCAACGAAATTTAGTGTTTTTCCACCGACCGCTAGTGAATCAGCCCCGCTTCCTAACACCGCCTTCCCTTTATATATTTATTAGCTTTCTTCTTTCAAATTGTTTTCTCCTTTATTCTTCTTTATTATCCCGTGAACAGTAATTTATCTCTCCCATTCTACAATATTCGAAATCGTTTTACGTAGCAATTTAAACGAAATTAGCCTTCGTTAAAGATATCCGAATGAACTTAACTAAAAACAATCAAGGGTCTGTTTGTGAAGACTACATCCAGTTACTTTTAGTAAATAGTTACTTTCAACCATCTGTAGTGGTTATAAACAGTGATAACTAAAGCTCGGTCAAGCTAAATTGAAATAAAAAATCTTTTATATTTATAATATTGGTTTTGGTATAATCACTGAATTTTGGATCTTTTTTATGATACTATTGATATATTTTTGAAAATAATCCGGCAAAAATGTCGGAACAGTATGATGAACAGAGTAAAATAATCGCATGTGAGCTGTAATCAATCAATATATATTATAAAGCAACCATAATCTAATAACTTATTATCTGCTGAATGCTTGGAATGGGCTTATAGAATTCAGAATCACAGAAACCATCAAAAACGATGCAAAGTTGCAGCAAAATTAATTGTTCATTCACCATTTTCAACCCCCTTTAAAGTATATAGGGTTCCGTATTTGGGCGGACTCTGCAGATATCGAATCTTAATATTGATACCATGTTAAAAGTTTCAAGAATGTGCTAATTTTGTTCTATATTTCCTTTAATTTTTAAGTTTTTCTTTTATTAAAACTACCACACAACTACCGGAGCGAAGCCGGGCACCCTAGCTAGTAAATATTATAAAGCAAAGTGTACAATGTGCGTGCCGAAAAGGCTCAAAAACGACTACACCTACTATTAACAATGTTATGTTGTCATATTGCCCTATTGCCCCTAACGATGAAGAAGGTTTCAGTTTTCATTTTAAGGGTGTAATGTTGAAGGGGCAAGGGCTGTAATTTTAAGCCTCTCGCTACATGTAATTAGCCCTCTAATAAGCCCATGCGAGTTAATGAATGAAAAAAATTAGTTCGACATTTGGAAGCCAGGAGCGCTAGCTAAGCTCAATTCATAAGGTTATCGTTCATTAGTTCGCTTTGTTATGGTTTTAGCTTCAACAGTTTTCTTTAAATTACACTAGATTATGTATAAATAATTATTTTTTCCTTTTTATTTTTTAATAAGGTCATTACATCTCTGCAAAGAAGTGAAATTAAAATTAAACAAAACCAACTGGATTCCTAAGCGAATTAAGTTTTACATAAGAGGAAAGAATTGGTCGAACCATTGCCTTTAATAAATATACAATATACGAGTAAATTTACAACAAAAGAAAAATTGCTTATTAGTGTAATGAGCGAATAAAAACTAACACTGAATAGATAACCTATAGATAATATGAATAAAAGATATAACCTAATGGAATATATACCGAAAATAAAGTGTTCATATAATATTTCTGTTTAATAGTTCTGTTCTGTTCGTAAATTTTCAACCGAATTCGAAAAAGGAGAAGTTACTCAACTTGATAAGGATGCAGTACCGTCATGAGAATGGTCTCAATGGAATTAGAACATAGAAACCATAAAAAATGGTCCTGGTACATACCAGGACATATTTGCTACCAAAATAATTTTTCTTAATCAAGAAAATGGAAGAAAACGCATTGAGAGAACCGCATTAATGGGGTCTCTTATACCCAAACCATACATGGGCGGACTCTGAGGTTTCGAAATTATCAGGTATTAGAGGTAATACTACGCTTTTTTCAGAATGGTTAAAAATTTTTTTTAATCATGATTAATGGTCTATTTTTCTGGACTATTGCATTTTAAAGTTATTGTTTCATTCCACCAATTCCACAACTTCCTGAGCGAAGCCGGGCCCCAAAGCTAGTTACATATATTGGAAATAGGAAGATCTTAAAAAAGGAATCATACTAAGCAAATTATGGAATCACTAGATGCAATATCCGGTGCGTAGGATTATTTTTAAATCACTCTGGTGACACACACTACCCCTGTTACCGTTCTAGGGTTAAAATAAATTAGGTACTTACTTGTGCTTTAGCGGGTATCAATTTGTGTTTTCCTGTCACATCCAATTTTTTATCACAAGATTTACAGAACACTACACAACCATCCTTACTGGCGGGCCGGGATAGCCGAGCGTGTAGGAGCGCGACCCGTTGTTGCACGCTCGAGCCGAACGGCGGCGGTTCGAATCCGCCCTGGGAGGGTTGACTTTTATTTCGTGGAGGCCCCACGGAATAAATCTCGACCCTCCCACCATGGTTAGAATAGGTCGGTTACACCTGTAGAGTAACCCCCCGTATGCCACACATGGCCAGGTAGGGGTACCGAACAAAAAAAAAAAAAAAAAAAAAAAAAACCATCCTTACTGAGTTCAGGATATTTTTCAATCCATCCCGCAGTTATCGAAGACACACTTGCTCCCATTATAGGAATTTTTAGTAACAATATACTCGACAAAAGCTAGTTTGATACTGACAAAACGATGGGAATTGAGAAACAAAATGTAAACATCCAGGAACCACTGAACCCTCATTTCTGGGAAATCGGAGGTTTGTGTTGGTTTACATCTCCCCCCAAGTTCCCTTTATTTTTTTCTATGATATTTACATATATTTTCTACTATTATTTTGGTGTGTATTAAAGAAAATTACAATGTGTAAAATATTTTTTCTTCAAAATATCAAATGATGCAATTTCGAGCAATAAAAATTCAAAACGTGCAATTTCGTGCAGTATAAAACTTCATTAAAACATCCCATTAGGCTTGATTCGAATAAGTAACTTGAATTCGCTCTATTCTGACTTTCCAAAAAAAAAAAAAAAAAAACAATTGCACGGGTATCCGAGCTCTAGTGATAACCTTAATTTGTAATTTCAGTGATAATAAAAATGGGTCTTTTGAAATTAGCTCAAGAAATTTCTGACAAAATCAAGGCATTTCTGTTTTTGCAAGAATATGAAATATTACATAAAACAAGGGTGTGTTCTATTACAAATAAATATTTATAGCTGAAATATATTCTTGTTATTCTCATCTAGGCCATTATTTGCAAATACAGGTTATTTACAGGTTATAAATATTATTATCAAAATAAGGGTAAAGGTACTGAAGAGCGGCTGATTGGCGTGGCCTGTATTGAGAGGTTGTGTGACACAGAAAAAAAATAGTAGGAAAAGAAAAATAAAACAAAAAAGGTACTTACGATTTATCGGCAACAACGAAGTGGACAAATAGCCGGAAATGCAGCTTTGGTCAGCAAAACGATGTAGAGCAAAGCACTAAAAAAAAAATATAAAATTATAATGTACATTCATTTTGAATTAAGATACCTTATTGCAAAGAGAGTAAAATAAAAGACAAATACCTATTGTTAAGAATGTTATAGAAGTTCGCAGAAGCCTTTCCTATGTACAAATCGCAAATACGTTATGTATGGCATGCAGCTTGAGCGATATTAAGAATTAAATAGAAGGAAAATTATTTGAACAATATAGAAGGAAAATGTCAATATAATATAATCATCGTACTTGAAAAGGCGACCGCTAATTTGCCATGGGAAAAACACAGATTTCCTAGTCCAAATCTAGTTACTGATTTTTACCTCCGCCAGTTCACACGAGATGACTGAATCAAATGAAATGGCTCCTAAATATGACTATAGAGTGCTCTATAGTCATATTTCAGGTGGCATTTCTATCATAGACATATATTAATACAAAATATACAAGAAACGGCAGCTACAGTTTATTTTTGTTGAAAATGTTGCTTGGCACTATTTTGCCCCGACCCCTTCAATTTTACAGTTTATAATAATCTGTTTGTTTTTTGTGTGTAACTAGATGCCATTAAGGCTAATCGGACGATGCTACAGTGGGAGTTGTAAATTTTGCCTATCCAGGTATAATTAGGCTAGGGATCTTTAACGAGTGCCTGATATCGTACATTTTACGTCCTGTCCGAGGGACGGCATAGCCAAGGATTATTTACTCCCATTAAAAAATCCAAGGGCCACCGCGCGACCTTCAGTATTGTGGGTTACTATGCTAACCACTACACCACAGTTGACCCCCATTTATAATAATTATTAGGAACCAATGAATATTTTTGCAACTTATAATAATAAAAGATGTGTTAAATCTTCAATTTTGAAAACTTCACTCTTCGAAATTGTTTGCAACCACGTGGAATTTCAAATGTTGGAACGTAAAGCGACGCAGATATGGGCTTAAGATGGAATCGTAACGTCTAAAGGTGCCTTTACACCTTACGAACATCACCTTCGAACAAGTTCTCCTTCGAACCTTGCCGTACCGACGTGAAGCGAACAGCCACTTATATTTCACGTTACGTTAAGCGAACCAACATGGCTGACACGCCCAAAGCTAGCTTATGATAAAGAAAAAATCTCCATTATCAATATATTTTATATTATCTGAAAAATAAAAAAATAGGAGACGATTTACAACGTTTCACAAATTACACTAGTATCACAAACAACTCCTTTCACTTAGGAAAAACCCAAATCAAAAATGACACTAGCGCTACCCCCGAACCCAGGTGAACAAATAAGTACCTAGAACACCCGAACAGTCGACGTGAAGGCTTCACGAAGGTTGTTCGAGGGTGGTGTTCGAAGGTAAAGTTCGTAAGGTGTAATGGCACCTTAAAAGATCGTTCAACATCTACAGATGTTATAAGTGCCTTGCTGAAAGAATTTATCTCGTTAGGGGTAAAAGGTACACGATGTTCAGAGGTAACTTATCTTCCGCTGATTTTTACAACATATTTATAATAATTATATCGCGTACATAAATCTGGCTGAGATGGTCTCCCACCCCTTTTTCTTGCTCAGTACTTCTGCCAGTTTTGATCTGATCAGATCTCCCTCGCCCCCAGGTATTCTTTCCATGTTTTCGATGACCTTTTTCTTTCAGTGAAACGTTTGGGACTCAAGTTGGGTATTGGCTTGTGCGAGAGATAAGCAATTGTTAGGAAGGAAGGCAAAGTCGCCTTTAAATTAGGTTTTTCGAATAAATACTTGGCTCTATTTATCGGAACTGTTTCGTCTTCGAGATGTGAAAAGACATTCCCCCATTTTATCGTAGTTCTCGTCACTTCTCGCCAGTCACTGTTTAGAAGCATTATCTGTGAATTACGATAAAATTTGTACCCACTATGATTCTCAGCATGTGGTTCACAGTTCCTGTCGACCTCCTTCAAATTATGAAAAAATGCCCAAAATGAAAAATATGTACTTATTATGATTAAATATGTGGAAATATGTATTTGTTGTGATTATTGTGGATGTAATAACATCAAAATATGTGTAAATATGTGAAATAAAATTAGGCTCAAACGGCTTAAAAAGTATCAGTATGAACACTTCTAGTTTAAAAACGTCTGTGAATTGCCTAGAAAAGAATATGGGACATTCCACGTCAAATCATCCAGCCGAAGTTCAAAATTTTACCTCCCCCCCCCCTCAGATTTTTATAAAAATTTGTAGGTATTAAGTACATACAGTAATAAGAAAGTAACAATTTTTACCCAATTCCAACAATTAGTTTCAGAATTATAGTCATTTGAACTTTTAAGATTTTTGAAGTTTCCGATGACGACTTGAGCTCAAACCAAAACCAAATTGTATGTGTTAGATAGAAAATTCCATGCTCTTTTCAGTAATAAAAATTATTTTAACAGGCTTGGAGAGAGATTATAGCCATACCGAAATGTACAAATCACACTGAGTTGAATTAGTTTTATTAGATTTACATTGCAATAAAACACTTTCAGCTCAAAAGCCCACCAATATTTTATATCATTTAAAGGAAATTAAATGCCCGTTTCTAACATGCCTTTGTATGAGGATATTTTAGAGAGATTTCAGCTGTATTACTTTGTAGACGCCACATTTAAATACAATTTTACTATATTAGATTAAAATCGACATAAAACTCTTATAAGTCAATAACCCACTCATAATACTTTACCATTAGATAGAGAATTATATCCTAATATAGAGAGGTTTTTGCACATGGCATTTTTCAATGACTGTATTACAGCTTGAAAAAAATTTAATTTTTCTGTTTAAGAATTTTTTTTCCATGATGAAAACTTATCTGTCTAATATTTATGGTATCATCTGATTCTGTATAAAATTCAGAATTAATGAATAAATTTTGAAAGCTCCAGTTCAATTCAATCCATTCTACAGAGTTTTAACACGTATAAGTAGATTTTGAGCTCAAGTCGTCATCGTAACTTCAAATATCTCAAAAGTTCAAATGACCATAATACTGAAACCGCTAGTTGGAATTGGGTAAAAATTGGCATTTTTTCTTATTACTGTGTGTACTTAATACCTTTAAATTTTTATCGAAATCTGAGGGGGATATGTAAATTTCATATGTATGTAAATACATATGAATCCGATTCTTAGTGATAATGTTCGGAGATCATTGATGGCTATTGATACCTATTTATACATTAATATAAACAGAATGGCAAAAGTATTGTTTATAACAGCTTTTAATCAACATATTGTAATACTGATCTTTTTTAGTTTCTTTCAAATCTTCTCGTACTCTCTGGGCTTAAACTTCCTCCTTTCCCCAGAACCACTTCACGAAACTTGCTGAAATGTTGGAGGAAACTTTGACGAAAAGTATAATTTAATATTTATACCATGGCCCACAAAACTTTACCACTGATAGTGTATTTAAAATTTAAATTTCGCCTTCGGAGACAATTTCAAAACTTTTTATATTCATCATCTTCTCTGTGTATACTTACACAGACTTTTTAAGTTCTTCGCAAAGTTTCTTCGATCATCATCGGTCCGCATTAAGAATAACTTTGGCATTACCAGTGGGGGAAAAAAAAATTCTATATTTTAAAAGTAAAATTTTGAGATTGTACTTGAGATTAATCATTAATTTTAGATAATTCAAAATAACTCATAACTTCGCGTTGCATACGTGGATTTGTATTGTTGTATGTCTGTTTGGTGGATGTACCGTTTTCCTAGAAGGTCCAAGCATAGTTAGAAGTTGGCTATAATATGATTTTTGATGAACTGCCCTTTCTCTCTAAGTCACAATGTCTCTTTTAGAGGGGGTGTGTGTTCTTTCCCCCGCACCAAAAACTTTGGCAACTTTCCTCTTCTTAAAAATAGTTCTATCAGATTAATACCAGGTCTGGTAAACGTCTTTCCTGGTTCTTTGATGCTTAAGTTTCTCCTCGAATAAAATCATAGCCAGGAAAAAGTCCCTTCATCAAAAGTTCATTAAATTAAATGGCGTCCAGAACATGTTCATCTTCAAAAGTAAGGTCGCCGATGTTGATACACATAGAAAATTTCACTAGGAACAGCCACTGCAGTAAATATTTCTTCCAAAAGCCAGATAACTACAGGAATGGGGGCCACCTGTGGTGTTGTGGTTAGCATGGCAACCTACAATACTAAAGATCGCGGGTTCAATTCCAGCGGTGGCCCTAGGATTTTTTAACGGGAGTAAAAAATCCTTAGCTATGCCGTCCCTCGGATAGGACGTAAAATGGAGGTCCCGAGCCTGTACGATGTCAGGTACTCGTTAAAGATCCCTATCCTAATTATACCTGGATAGGCAAAATTTAGGACTCCCACTGTAGCATCGTCCGATTAGCCTAAGTAGCATATAAATGGACGTTAAACAAACAAACAAACTACAGGAATTACAATTTTTTCTGAGCTTAAGTTGAATGAGTAGCAGAGCTTGACATATTCCGTTTTCTGTGTTAAAGGAATACGACAACAGGGCGATCAATACGTTATTTAAAAGTCTTCTTTTCCATAAACATGAGTTATCGATAAAATACTGATAAAGAACAGGACAGATAAGAAAACTATTCTAATCAACAATCTACGTAACATTAGTTATAATATAATATGGTATAGTATATTATATATACATATAGTATATATATATAGTATATATATAGTATAGTTAGTTATAATATAATATGGTATAGTTATAATATAATATAATGTAATATAATATGGTATGGATTGAATATGGCTCTATAAAGATGTGTGAAGAAATCCTGTTAGACATAACTTAATTTTAGACATACATATGTAAATATGAAACCGAAGTTTGCCCATATAGGCACTAGCCGTCATCTGTGGTGTAGTGGTTAGCATAGTAATCTACAATACTAAAAGTAGCGGGTTCGCGGTTAAGAGAGTATAAAATCCTAGGCTATGCCGTCCCTCGGATAGGACGTAAATTGGAGGTTCCGAGCATGCACGATGTCAGGTACTCGTTAAAGATCCCTATCCTAATTATATTAAGATAGGTAAAATTTATGACTCCCACTGTAGCATCGTCCGATTAGCCTTAGTGGCATAAAGTGACTTTAATTTAACAAACATACCAACCGTCAACTTAGTTACCTTAAACCATACATGATCAAAGCCATCTTGTTTTTATATCAGCTGACAATTAGCCCAGGCAATGAAGGTTTTGTGTCGGGAATAATTAGAGACAAGCTGAATTTTTGCCAGTTGTTAGTACTTACTAAAAGCAGTATTTTCTCAAAAGTCCCCGACTCTCCCCTTTGTGCTAACTTGGGGGGGCCCCCTTGAACATCCGTTTCGGGACTCTTTTTGGAATTAATCATAACTCCGCCATTTTTCATTCGTTATTGATACTGATTGTATCCTTTGATTCCTCATTATCCATTCTTCAAAAGAGGTCATATAATGTTTCTTCGATAAATTAACTCTTTTGCTATAATTTGCTAAAATATGCCAAATTTTCGAGTAAAAATTCGTATCTTTTATAGTTTTTAGGAAACAGTTCTTTGTATTGAAATATTATGAAAAAACTTCTCAAATAAAAGTTATTGCTCGTTTTCCACTCTTTAAAAATATGCAGTTAACTTTACATTTTGGAGGTCGTGAACGCGAACAGACTACGTATTAGTACGCGCCCGACACTTACCAAGCAATAATGCGTGACCGGTAGTTGTGACATTTATAGCTATATTTGATTTTTATTCATCATATATAACGCTTTCATCATACACCAAAACCGATAGCATAATATCAAAGAAAAATATTATTTATATTTAAAAAAAAAAAATGTTTTCATCATTGTAGCAAATACTTTAATTAGCATATAAATGTATTAGTTTTTTTTTCTATGCAAGTTTTGGTTCGGGGAAGATTTTTACTCCTGATCTTAATGCTAAAGATCTTTCCATTATCCACCACCTATGGACCCGCCGTGTTCCGGACTTGCAAAAACCGGCAGCTGTGAAGTTTGGAAAACTGTGATATTCTATCAATTTTTATAATTCACAGCATCACGGACCACCCTCACACTTTATATTCGTTTTTATTTTTAAAATTAGATACTATTGATATGTCTTAAAAATATTTCTCGCAATAAAAATAATCTCACTAATACGCTTAATTTACATATATACACGCTTAATTTACATAAATTATTCATCATCTATTGTCTCTGATTCTTCATCCATGATTAAATTGTTGTGACAAGAATACCCACTGCAGTGCTCGCACATATTTGTACAAAGCAGACCTAACTTCCTGCAGCCACAATAAACTCCACATACAGATTTACAGCAGCATGATACTACACGTAGAAGATCTTCTGGAGCAAATGGCTTTAATGAGGTTATAGGTTGAAATAAATTCCTCTCTCTTCCACCATCACTAACTTCCTCTAACATCCATCCCCATTCTGTAGCCGGTAAACGGTTGCCTAACCATTTTTGCACTTGCAAATATACTCTCAATATATGTTGATGGCATGCCTCAGTTGTCGGTGGTAATTTTGCCATATCGAAATTTGCTCTGAGATTAGTTTTTTTTGTCAGGTTCGTGAATTTAAAGTATCGAGCTTCATTTAAGTTTGAAAACCTGTTTAGTCCATACAGCTCAAGTGCGAATCTTTCCCCATTTATTAGTAATTGTTCTTTTGGTGCATTTTTCATGAGAAATAAAGAGGCGTGATTCTTAGCTTCAGGCGAAGATTTTATTATTTTCGTTGCTTTTATCTTTCCTAAACTATAAAAGCTGGATGTTGTATCACATCCTGTCATTGCATGGGCGAACAACAAACATTTTCTAATACCATTGTGCTGCTTGATCAAAATATCAATATTATAATATTCTTTGGTAGGAATATTTCCAATTTTATGTTTACAGAAGTAAATATCTTGGTTTTCTGGTGCAAGAGCCACTAATAGAATTATTAAGTCTGTATCCGAACCTACAACAACAACTTTAGAGCATTCCTTTAGCTTTTCTATTGCAATAGTTACCACATCTAAATCTGCGTCTTCTTCAGATGTGAAAGTTGATATTTTTCTTTTATTCATTTCTGAAGTCACTGCTCGCAGCAAATTTCGTTTGTTTCTTACATTTCCTAAAAAGTTATCCTTGGGTGTTGTACATTCTGTGTTTTTTTCAAAATTAATATCACAAGAATTTTTCCTTGAGGCTCTTCTACGTTGTTCTTCGTTTTTAATCGTCGGATATTGAGGATATCCATCGAAGACAATGGTGACATTATAACCGTAGTTGGCTATTACATAGTCACAATATGCATTTACTATGCTTCCATAAGTGGCCTCATTAGGCCAACTTACGTAATGTATTAAAAACCCTCCGTCTATAACAAATGTTGCATTTTTAAGATCAACATGAGTTTCCATGCCATTTTCAAAAATTTTCATTATTGAAGACTTTGTCCCCTTACGGAGTGAAACATAATCAAATAAGGCTGGTGGTTTTGACGCTAGCTCGAATGATAGATATTCTTTTAATTTTAATGGGTTATCGCAGATACATAAAATTCTGTTGAACAGCTGCTGCGGATTTATTACTATTTCCTTTGATCGAACTTTTACCTTCCTGGGCTGTGCCTGCGTCTGCACTTTATCCTTAATCCGTAATTTTATCTCACCAAAGTTTTTTCCGCACATCTTTTGCATTGCTGCAATTCCTACTTCATACGCCTGGTCACAATTGACTGAGCCGTCGGAAACGTAGCCCGATGAGAGTGATACGAGTTCTCCAGATTCCTTTGTAAATGGATTATGTTCTTGAAGCCAGGATGTAAACTTATGAATATCTAATTGATCCCTCTTCTTCCTCGAATCTCGAACTTCAACATGCTGTTCATTAAACGTTATTGATGTTCCTAAGAACTCTTCAATAGCTTCATGTACTTTTAAAAAGTAGGGAGTTCCAAGTATCCACTTAGAAAGTGTGCTTTCTGTAATACCTCTACCATGGGTTAAACCTCCAACGGATTTCATCGGCCTCATTAGGCATTGCTCAATTGACATATCTGTCCAAGTACCCGACCAAAATTTGCCGCTACGTCTAACTGTAAAGCAACCGTTATTTTTAAACATCTCTAGGTCTCTTTTTGTTAGTTTGGACTCGATTTCCAACATTTGTTGTACGTATAAGTGGGCCGATTTCGCATAAGGTAAATGTCCAGCAGAATGGAAGTAAGGAAGCATTTTAATTGTTGTCGATATATGCAAATTCCAATCACCAGTTCGTTCGGCATAAATGAATTGAAAAATCATATCAATACATTTTAGTAAATTTATCCAAAGTTTTGAAGTTCTACTTGATAATTCAATATTTTTCAATGAATCGTTTATCATGGCACAAGATTTCAGTATCTCTGATTCTGTTGTTATGTCTTCTGGGTTCATCTCATGATTCGATAGCTGAGTATGATATTTCTCTAAGATAATCATATTATCTTGAAACTGAATATCGTGTTCTTTTAGAATGTTTATTAATGCGACTGCGCTTAGCATGTATGCTCGGATACACCGTGCATAAGAATGGCCATTAAGCATATGTTGAACCGTATTCAGGCCATAAACTGTAGCCCACAAACTTTCTAGCCCACTATCTTCCATTATATATCCCAATGAACCCATAAATGACATTAGAAGATGAAACCCTCCAAGCCTCAATACGATTTTCCCAATTTCACTGTCACTTTCTGCAGAAGCTACGATCTCGGAAGCTTTCAAAAACAAAGGCTGATCAAATGTTACGATACATGACTGGTTTTGTTTCCTACTTTGTTCAGCAGCAAAACATAATGCTGTATAAATTGTTGAATAATTTGAAGCATCTAAATTAATAAAAGGAATAGCCATGACATATGTCCCTTCACATTTCTCTTTCTTGTCATGAATTATGTTCATAAAACCATTCCATCCTGGTTGGACATCAGTAGCAGAGAGCCAAATGGAATTCAAAGGCGATAAGCCCATTATTATGAAATCTTGTATGTTACTTATCTTTGCTTTCATATCATCGTATTCTTTAATAGTAATACTAGCCAATCCCTTTCGTCCAGTTTTTCTTGAATATGATTTTATCCTAATACTTTCAGGGTTGAATGCTACGCAACCTTGCCGTTTAATCTCTTCTTCAGTGTGTACTTTGGTATTTGGTGTTATGCACTGCAATCCACCCATAGCATGAAATGTATTAAGACCATCCAATGTTCTAATGTTGACATCAGCGTTGTCAAAAACATGTTGTACGAAGGCCCCTTCACTAACTTTGGGCGTTCCCGCATTTATCAATGAATTGTTATAAGATATAGCTTCATGATATGACGCACACACACCCATGGATGAAAGCATATTAATTAAATGCCTGGATCCATACAAACGATGAAGGGTAAGTGCTAATCCAATGTGTATAGGTGACATAAAGGATCTCGGCCTCGTTGCTGATATTATAGCATGGTTTATCGCCACACATTTCCTGTTTATGTTTTCGCTATCCGATTGATTTTTTTTTCCAAGCACTTTTCGTGTAAAAGATTCTAAAGTTTTTGGGACTAAATTTTCGCCACCAGACCTAATATCATTTGTAGCTGGATATGCTTCATGGTTATAAACCATCTTTTGAATGTCTTCCTTTATGATGTTAGCCGCGGCCAAAACCATTCTAAGCTTTTCTGATTCCAAATCAGTCTGTCTATTTTTGTGCACATTTTGTATTATTTTGTAGGCAGAGTCTGAAAGGCACACTATGTTTCTTCGACCAGACGCATTAGATATGATAATTCGGTCTTGAAAATATTCTTTGAGTCGATTTTTCAAATGCTTTTCCGAATAAGTGATTTTTTGCCCCGTAAAGTTTTTCATGATTTCTTGTAACTCCGTGATCGTGTACTGGCATTCATCTCTCTCTTCGATAGTTTTGCATAAAAATGAGAAGCTATCTTCATTAGTCTTCGGTCTACCTATGGTGTTTTCACTTAACGACTTAAAAAAAGAATCATGGCATAATTTGTGGTAACGTGCTTCAGGTGCTACGAGATCATTAACACTTAACAAAATAGATCTTACCCTATTTCCCCACTCATCACCTCGCTGATCACATTTCTTAAGAAAATTTTCTTTTATTTCCATAGTTGCTACAAGGCGAATTTTCTTCCGAAGATGCACCGCATATTTATGATCAAATATAGCGCTTTTTCCACAAATGAAGCAATTTGTTTTAAAATCAAACTTCTCGCTTGTATTCCGTAGAAAAGGTGCTGAAGTAGAGGGCATTGATTCATCTGGTCCCTTAGAATTTTTTGAAGATATAATACTTGTCAACCTCGTGTAGTTTTTCCGGCACAATTTGTGGACATATATGGCGGTTTTCCCCTCTATTGTTTTGTGCAATCCATCCTTTCTTGTTATACTAGCTTCGATTATTTTTTGAATACCTTTTGTGACCATTATTGTATCTTCTTCCAAATTATTATTACAAATAACACATAAAAAATCTGGTATATCCATTTTAAGCACGGTTAGTATTATTTAACACAAAAAAGCTAGTAAATTACAATAAAAACCAAGCAAAATAATATAAGCACAAAAATATTGATATTTTTAGTGTAATACAGCTACAAAAAAATGTATTTACCTTGATATCATACAGAGCAAAATGCACAGCACAACAAGCGCACAACAGTGACTAACTGAGGAATATTCTTCAAATAAGAGAGCTACTCCTTTAATAGAATTCGGTTGTTCGCGGAAAGGTTCGGATGAACACTGAGTTTTTTTTGGCACTTTTTGTTTTAAAATTCTTCGAATGATGACAGGGAAGCCTATATACTAATATTATTTAATTTAATATTTCTAGAAACGTGTAATAACTTAAACGCCTCTCTCTGTCAAAATATAATTTTTAACTTTTATTATACTTAACTTTTTGAATGAATTTAATTATGTATTTATTTTTAAATCGATTAAGTTTACATTACTTAGTAAAATATAAAATAGTAAATAATAAACTTATTAAATATATTAAAATAGAAATAAAACAGAGATGCTTAATAGGCATGTCCGCTGCCGTACGGCTGCCGGCAGCAGCACATTTTTTGTTATACATTAGTTTTGTACGCGTCCCTGAGGGGGGAATCGTTTTTTTTTCACATCATATTAAAGCTTAATTCTTGCGCTAAAAATTTTATCTGAACAATTTTTAAGAATCCCCTTCAGGCTAAATTTTATAAAAGAAAGTTGTAACTATGAAATTTATTTTTCGCGAAAAAAAAATGTATTTTGACAAATAACTGCTAAAGTATGGGCGATAGGAAAAACTTCCCATATATCATTTTTAAGGTAAGCATATATAGAAAACGATGTTTTAAACAATTTCTGAATTGGTTTAGTAATAAGGGAGGTGTGAAGTAAAACCTGACCCAATGAAAAACTTCAGTAAAATGTTAATGGGGGGGTTAGCACAAATGGCAGGGGCGGGGACTTTTGAGAAAAAGCTGCTTTTAGTAAGTACTAACAACTGGCAAAAATTCAGCTTGTCTCTAATTATTCCCGACATTCGGTCATTTTTGGCCTTCATTGCCTGGGCTAAATTGTTTTAGATGTACAGAACTACAAGTATCATAGAATATCGCAGTTATTATCAGCGATGAAAATGTTGATAAAATCATGATTTGTGGACAGCGTTGATTTTATTTTTCCATAGTAGAAGAAAACTAAAGCAGAATCTAATCGAAAGATTGTCGAAAATTTTGGGGAGCATACTTTCGGTAAAACAGAGTGCTCTGAGTGGTTTGTTAAAAATTCGAACTAGGTGATTTTGACGTGGTAAATGAATAAAAAGTGTGATTAAGGAGAATTTGAATAATCTTGTATAAGAATGTCGCTCAATCGTAAAAGAAACTCGTGGATGAATTAATAATTATAACCCGAGAAACCGTTTCTATATGCGCGGAATATCATGACTTATTATTTGTACAGTTGCGAGTCCTAAATTTCGCCTATCCAGGTAATTATTAGGATAGGGATTTTTAACGAGTACCTGACATCGTACAGGCTCGAGAATCGTAGTAAATTCATTTTGCAGCCCATCCGTGGGACAGCATAGCCCAGGATTTTTTACTCCATTTAAAACCAAAAATCCACTAAAAACCTTTCCAAAAAACTCAATTTATGGGTGTCATTTTATGGTTTTTCTCCTTTGTGTCGTTCTTTGAATTAATCAATTCCTATTAATCATAGTTTTATTTAGCTCAAAGGGGTTTTATTTAATTAATGAACAGACAGAGTTCCGTAAACCGATAGCCCTCAAGGAGCGCACTCATCAGGCAACTTTTTAATTGGTTCGCTTTTCAAACACTTTCTAAAAAAGATGGAAAACAATATTAAAGCTTCGTTAAAGTTTACTTTATTGAAATTTTCAAACTCGATATCATCGGGGAGGGAGGGCTTATTAGCGACGAGGCTTTTAGAATATTTTGTAAATTATTACATTTTTTTTTTGTAAGCAGCAAAAAAAAAAAATATTAATCAAGTACAACTGGAAGCTTATATAACCACCTAATTCAATCTAATCAAGATTAAAAACGGATGCCTCCACGGTACAAAGATTGATAAAAATGCTTTAATTTAAAAAAAAAAAAAAAATCTGATTGAATTATACAACAAAAATGAAATAGTTAGAGGTGTATAATAATCAAACATGTTTCTTTAAAATAGGATGAATAATAGTCAGGATTTTCAGTTAAACATTTTTTTGTTTTGAAAAGCCAACGTTTCGATCCCTACATGTGAATCTTCATCAGGGCTAAAATGAAGACAAATATATGTTTATATATGCTACAATATGACAATTAAATGTTTATCATGTAATTATTATTTGGTGCTTATCTATGTTATCAGACTTGTCTAGCACCCTTTTCATGCAACATTATTCAATGCATGCAAATTATTCTTTCCAATAAATCATAAATTAAAAATCAGTGTGTTTTTCGTAAATTGAACCTTTACTTTTAGTTAGTAAATTATACCATTCTTAGTTTCTAATTGACAAAATGCATAAAAAGTGTCATGGAATAGAAATAATACTTTAAAATATTGGTACTAAGTATTATTGTATTATATTATATTAATACTAAATATTATGTTTTAAACAATAAAATATAAAATACTATAAAATAAATGTTATAAATTATTATAAATACAGTATTTACATGATGATTAGACATCCCTGAAAGGATAATATAGTCACTTCGTCTAATCGACGAGGCGATACCTAAATTAAGCCTTCGATTAGCGCTACCTTTCACGGGTTAACAACACAAAATGTTTATATCTATATACTTAAATAGATATATCTTTAGTTAACCCATTAGAGCCCGTAACTATTTTGTGTCATTTTTTTTATTTTCTTTGCTATGATACCTTTTATTATATCATAAAGAACATGAAAAAAATGCCGAAAAAATTATTGCCCCTATTAAAGTACCCAAAACTGGGTGTTACCATATGGTAACATTGGGTTTGTCAGCCACCTGTATTTAATTTTTCACTTACTCAATAAATAAAAAGTTAATACCAAGGAATAATAGAAAAAAAATATTTCAGCAATACATGTAATTTAATATACTCAATTGAATAAAAAATATATACATAAATATACATTATTTAGGTTATCAAAATTTGTGAAAAGTCGAAAAACAGTCAATTCATAAGCCTACTTTGCACTTCTCACACATAGTGCGGGCTTACACTTTTCACCTGCACATCTTCGTTTCTTCTCAGGAGTGTGGATAATGAAGTGGTCCTAATTGCTGAACCGAGTTCCAGCAGGGACCCTGGCAGATGAAGGCTGTCTTCCTGAAGGCCCTGGATGCAGTTGCGCGGTCGCAAATTTTGTTAAATAATATCTTGCGATATCCCTCCTGAAGTCCAACTCTAATATATATTTTTATTTCTCTAATATATAATCCAGGCATTTTGTACGCATGCGTCCATTAACCAATCAGCTTTGTCCTCATAATCAATGCAAGTATTATCTGCGCAATGAATGTGTTGAATAGTTGCAAACATTCAGTTTCTCCTCATTGCGTTTGAGTAAATTTGGAATTCTTGAATTGAGAATATTTATTTGTTTCGAGGGTTAAATGATCATAGACTTCGTCTGAAAAAAACTGTTCAAAAACTTTAACGCGTCTCATTTTCGAAGTTACTTTTATTGTTTGGATTTTTTTCTTTATCTGGGAATTGTTAATCCCCCTTTATGAATTTTGGAGAAGGCTTTCCTTTTTTCAACCGGCTTACAATCCAATGGTTACAGATCTCCAGAAGGCAGATCAGATGTTGATGGAGAGAGACTTACCTCACATTCATCGCCTTTTCCAAACCCCCCCAAACCAGGTGTTTGTTGGAAAAACAATTTCTGCTGGAGCCGGAAGCTGCCTTCCTCCAAGATGCCTGATGTCCAGAGTATCTTCTTCTCCACCTGACTCTTCATCAGTAACCACTGCAGGCTCTGGAGGTTCTACAAACACTTCTTCAGGTTGTTGCTCAGGAGGAATCTGGTCCAGAAGAATTTCCAACGCTTCTTGGAGTGTCAAATCAGGGCTTAAAAACACAGGGGGTCAATTAGCCCAGTGTTACCATATGGTAACGCAGACTTAAATACATTCCCATTTACATCTACTTTATAAATAACTATTGTTAAAATATTGTATCAAATAAAAAACTATACCTGAGTAATATACTTCATTTTTGACAATTAAAAATGATAATCAAGCCGCTTACCCTAAAATTTGTTTCAAAAGATCGAGGTCAAAATTTTCTGCCATGTTCATCTGATTACTGCTGAACTCCAAATGAAAGGAAACCAATGTAGGCCTGCCAGGTGTGAAGGGTGACTCCTCTAGACATGATCTGACATGCTTTACAGCCACCTCCTGGGGTAAAGAGGGAGGCAGGGGCTCATGTCTGAACAATTTCAGAGCGTTACCGTCTGGTAACAGTGGGCTTTAATGGGTTAATATTATTTGTTAATGAGAAATATGCTGTTTGGTGTTCATTTATACCATGCTATGTTTAAATTTCAAATCACTTAAAGATATTATATCAATAGTACATAGGTATGTAGTTAAGTTTAGGAACTGATTATATTTTTAGTGGTCCACCATCAAATAGAATTTTTAGTACTATATATCTTTAGTTTTTGTATAACTTTCTATTTACGGTCAATAAGAGATTTTTCAGCGCATTGTATCCATGCATACTTTGCATGGTTTATATAGTTGTTATTTCTCTCTCGACAAAACCCTGAGATATAATTTTTCATATAAAATTTGAATACTGAAGCCTAGTTTATAATTTTTTTCTAAATACACGTTCACTAAGTGTATTTGGCACGATTAGAAACTATGAAATATTTCTTCTGCAAAAAATGATAGTACTTACCTATGTATCTGTGTGTAGAACAAGGATTTCGTAGTTCATGTTATGTGTGATGGTGTAATGTGTAATGTGTAATTCTATTTTGGTGTTTTTTTTAATATTTGGAGCTCAATCACTGACACAAACACAAAACAAAATGTGGATTTGAAATTTTGTCACGTCATTTCTGGACTGGTGTTGGTTATGTACTGGGTACGATTGTCACATTGTTACGGAATGAGGGAATTCATCATATGTCCCTCCCGAAATATAGGTTACCATCGATAAGGCTGTAGATCGATTATTCAACATTGTACGATCTACTAAAAATCACAACAGGAAGAATATTTAATTATTTAAAATTTATTAAAACCAGGTACTATTTTTACAAATTATACCGTGAATCACAACTCGATGCGTATAGATGGTTTTTAAAATAAAACAGATGGGATTCATTCATAACTAACAAGCATATATTAATGTTTTTTTTTCTACTAATAAATCCTATTGCTTACTTTAAAAAATACACAAATACTTATTTACTTTATTTTTATTTTCTTACTGAAATTTAATGACTCTAGGACATAAAGTTTGTTCACACAAACTGTTGTCAACTAACTACAGCGCATGTCGTTCACCCCTCCTCATATGATTCCAAATTTGATTGGTTCAGTTGGATCGACACGCGCAGTAGTTAGTTGACAACACCTTGTTGGAACAAGCCTATTAAACATTAAAAATGTGTTATAAAAACATATGTTGGATTAATCTTACATAGTATTTATATAGTATCGATGACTCTAAAAAATAAATTAAATAAAAATATCTGGTGCGTGCGCGCAACACACAACTTTCACTTACAAACTTACTTAGATTAGAAATTAATGCGTTTTGTTAATTGCCACTTCTCAAATGAACAGAACGGCTTTAATTATGAACAATGGTCTGTCATTAAAGGCGAACTCCGCATGCGTGGGCTCAACGAGTTTTATGAGTTGACTGAATATTTTTATTTTTTTCTACTCTTTATGTTTTCTTTATTTTTATAATATCACATATTTAGCCATTTCTTATTTTTAGGCGTAACGAGAGGCAGTTAACTTCTCCATATAAACAAAAACAATGGTACTTTATTAAGGAACAAACAAAAAAGGCCCAACCACCCCCCCCAAAAAAAGCCCCCTCAGAACATTTTATTAATGATAAAGCTTATCTGATATTAAAGAACACCTAATTTTCATTTAACATGACGAATTAAAGCCGTTTTTGTTATCATTGAAAAAAAAGGTAAAAATTGAAAAAAAAATTATGAAATAAAGTGCCCGCTCCGTTTGACCAATTTTGATGAAATGTCGGCTATCGCATCTTTGCCATACACATACATCAAATACCCAGTTTGATCAAAATCGTTAAAACCGTTTTTGAGTAACTAAAAAAAAACCATGTGAAAATTATACCAAATTTATTAAGTAAAGTCCCCCTTCCGGTTGATCAATTTTGATGAAATACTCAGTTTAATTAAAATCGTTAGAGCCGTTTTTAAGAAATCGAAAAACACGTAAAAAGTTATTAAATAAAGTACCCCCTCCCTTTGAGCAATTTTGATGAAATTTTTGCTGTCACATCGCGGGCATATACATACGCTAAATACCCAATTTCAGATTCGCACGGCTTATAGTTTTTGAGCTAGACTGTTCACACACACACACACAGACACACAGACCATTTCGCGGACTTAATATATGACCAGATATTAGATTTTATTGTGATATGGTAAATCATATCAATACATACTGTTATGTATATGTGTATATTTATGTATGTGTATGTGTATATGTATAGCTCATTGGTAAAGCACTGAGCTCTTTATTATTCTGTAACATATTTTCTCGGCGGCAGAGAGGCCATCCTGGGGCAAACGCAGCCTCTAAAATGAGGTGGCGGTCAATAAACTACGAAATATTATTAAACTATTTCATTGTTGCCACGTTTCGACCTAACAATGCAGGTCTTCGTCAGGGCTAAGTGAACAAGACACAGACAAAAAATTATGAAAAGTAAGGAAAAAGCAACCGAGAACCCCACTGGATACCCAATCAGACACACTGTCACAGGGTAAGCTTCTATATTTTCTATATCCATACTCCATTACCAACTGATCACCCTTCATTTATGGTCCCTTTCTTCCTCATATTAACTCATAAAACACCATTCTGATACCATATCCCCTTAATTTATGCATCTTACCCAATTTCATCACACCAACGATACTATCAGTGTCAATAGCCAAACTACATCTTGTGTATATACATTATATGTTTACATACCTTTATATTTCAACAAAATAGTTCATATGCTTTTTCCTATGTATTCATAATTTTTTGTCTGTGTCTTGTTCATTTAGCCCTGACGAAGACCTGCATTGTCGGGTCGAAACGTTGGCTACAATAAAATAGTTTAATACTATTTTGTGTCAAACCACCTCGTTAACACCAGGAAACAGTACTTCCTTACACAGTCTTATCATGGGCTATTGCGGTACAGATTTTTACTTTCACTTAACTATATATGAAATATATAGTAAGTGGAAGTATTGCGATCGTGAAAAATTTCGACTTCCGGGTTTCAACGGAAATACACGTTTTGGGGTCCCCTGAGTCCAATTAACCAAGTCCCGCGAAATGGTCTGTGTGTGTGTGTGTGTGTGTGTGTGTGTGTGTGTGTGAACAGACTAGCTCAAAAACTATAAACCGTGCGAACCTGAAATTGGGTATTTAGTGTATGTATATGCCCGCGATGTGACAGCAAAAATTTCATCAAAATTGATCGAAGGGAGGGGGTACTTTATTTAATAACTTTTTACGTTTTTTTCGATTTTCTCAAAAACGGCTCTAACGATTTTGATTAAACTGAGTATTTGATCTATAAATATTTCAGAGATATGACTATAAAAAATTCATCAAAATTGATCAACCGGAAAGGGGACTTTACTTAATAAATTTTGTATCATTTTTACATAGTTTTTTTATTTACTCAAAAACGGTTTTAACGATTTTAATCAAACTGGGTATTTGATCTATTTATATGCCCGAGATATGACTGTAAAAATTTCATCAAAATTGATCAACCGGAGGGGGGACTTTACTTAATAAATTTTGTATAATTTTCACGTGTTTTTTTTTTATTTACTCAAAAACGGTTTTAACGATTTGGATCAAACTGGGTATTTGATCTATTTATATGCCCAAGATATGACTGTAAAAATTTCATCAAAATTGGACAAACGGAGCGGGCACTTTATTTCTTAATTTTTTTCCAATTTTTACCTTTTTTTCGATGATCTAAAAAACGGCTTTAACGATTTTTATCAAATCGTCATGTTTAATGAAAATTAGGTGTTCTTTAATGTCAAGTTAGCTTTATCATTATTAAAATGTTCTGAGGGGGCTTTTTTTTGGGGGGGGGGGCCTTTTTGTTTGTTTGTTTCCTATAAAGTACCTTTGTTTTTGTTTATATGGAGAAATTAACTGTCTCTCGTTACGCCTAAAAATAAGAAATGGCAAAATATGAGATATGATAAAAATAAAGAAAATATAAAGAGGAGAAAAAAAGAAAAATATTCAGTCAACTCATAAAACTCGTTGAGCCCACGCATGCGGAGTACGCCTTTAATGACAGACCACTGTTCATAACTAAAGCCGTTCTGTTCATTTGAAAAGTGGCAATTAACAAAACGCAATAATTTCTAATCTAAGTAAGTTGGTAAGTGAAAGTTGTGTGTTGCGCGCACGCACCAATTTTTACTTTCACTTACCTATATATGAAATATATAGTAAGTGGAAGTATTGCGATCGTGAAAAAAATCGACTTCCGGTTTTCAACGGAAATACACGTTTTGGGGTCCCCTGAGTCGAAATGACCAAGTCCCGCGAAATGGTCTGTGTGTGTGTGTGTCTGTGTGTGTGTGTGTGTGTGTGTGTGTATGTGAACAGACTAGCTCAAAAACTATAAACCGTGCGATCCTGAAATTGGGTATTTAGTGTAGGTATATGCCCGCGATGTGACAGCATAAATGTCATCAAAATTACTTAAAGGGAGGGGGTACTTTACTTAATAACTTTTAGGTTTTTTTCGATTTTCTCAAAAACGGCTCTAACGATTTTGTTTAAACTGAGTATTTCATCTACTTATATGCCCGAGATATGACTGTAAAAATTTCATCAAAATTGATTAACCGGAGGGGGGACTTTACTCAATAATTTTTGTAACATTTTCACGTGTTTTTTTTATTTACTCTAAATCGGCTTTAACGATTTTGATCAAACTGGGTATTTGATGTATTTATATGCCCGAGATATGACTGTAAAAATTTCATCAAAATTGATTAACCGGAGGGGGGACTTTACTTAATAAATTTTGTAACATTTTCACGTGGTTTTTTGATTTTCTCAAAAACGACTTTAACGATTAACAAAAATAAGATATGAATGTAGAAAAATGTGTGACTTTGGGAAATGATATTTAGCAAAACACGTCAATTTCTAATCTAAGTAAGTTGGTAAGTGAAAGTTGTGTGTTGCGCGCACGCACCAGATTTTTAATTTTAAGAGTTGGAAAGTATAGCTATGTTTAAATCCAGTGAAAGCCAAAGCAATCCTAATCGTTTCGAAACCCTTCCTAAATGTCCCAATCCTGCACTTTTCATCATTCAATCATTTCCTCAATTGTACAATAATTTAGTTCGGGGCACCAAATAATCCTTGGTGCTTTGATTTAGTTTTACATGTGGTTCTACTTTAAACTGAAAGCGATTAAGTAGATTTTTACATTTTAGGAGCTTTTCTGATTGGATATCTGAAAAAACTTCAACTAAAAGGGTCCCGTCTGGTAATATTTTAACTGTTTTTACTTCTCCAATTAGATATTTAAGCTTTTATATATAAGGAACGGCGAAACGTTTGTGAATCGTTTATTTATAACCTTTATTTATCGTTTATTATAATTTATAATAAAATTATAAAAACATATATAACATTTAAAAAAAAATAATTTTGAAATTAATATAAAATTAAAAAAAAATATAAAATTTAAAAAAATTAATTATTTTTTGTAACTATGTGTTCTTGAAGCTTCACAAATGCATATAACCTAAATTTCTTTACAATCCCTTACTTGGTTCTAAAATTTTACTGTAGAATATTACTTTTTCGCGAATAAGTTGAGTCGAGAATAGAATAGAATAATTATTTATTTTCTTCAAAATATAAAATAACGATAGCGTGGACATAGTCCGTTTGCTAGAGTTGCCTTACAGATAAAATAAACAAAATTTTACCAATAAACCAATAATTTTTAAACATATATACATATTAACTTCTGATCAAAAACAAAATGCATATTTTAATAACAAATTAAAATACATTAATACTAACTTATACCTAATTCAATAATCAACATTTAACGAGATAAAGTACACGCTTAAATCTGTACTACTGTACTGATAAATGTATTCCAAAACAAACTAAACACTTTAGAAAGAATACAATGTATTCTAAAACACTTTAAGACCAAAAAACAAAAATTTTAGAAATTAAATTAATTTATTAAATATGTTCTATATTTAGTTGCCCTTTTTAACATAATCATAGAGGGAATTCCAGTTTTCACCATTCAACACCTGTATGATTTCCTGGTATGACAACTTAATTTTTCCCATGTACCAGGTGTGTAAATATGAAACCGGAATTCGCCAATGATAGGAGTTAGCAGTAAATATAATCTTCTAACTAATCCGTCAGTGGTGTTATCTGCTTTTGCCTACATGTAATAAAGAGATCCAATTGATACCAACATCAGTTTCATTCTATAACCGTGTTTTTAGTGGTGTTGAACATGTCGACTTTTGTGCCAACAAATCAATATTTGCGGACAGCATTTGTTTTCCGTTTCCTTCTGAAAAAAATTGGAGCATTATCACATAGGATGCGTGTTGAAGCTTACGGGGAGTATACCCTAGACAAATCTCAATGTTTCGATTGATTCAAAAAATTTAAAGATGGATTTCGATAAAAGAAACAAAGACCGTGGAAAACCACAAAAAAAAACTTTGAAAACGCTGATTCGGAAGCGTTTGTTGGACAATTATTACATGTGACACCGTCTCCATTTGTTTGAAAGGCATGGAAAAGATCCAGAAGGTCGGAAAATGGGTACCACACCAACTGAATAACAGGCAGCAGGAAGCTCGAAAAACCTCATGGCAAATGCTGCTCGTCAGGTACAGAAAAAAAGTCATTTCTTCATCAAATTGTGACTGGTGATGAAAAGTGAATTTACTTCGAGAATCCTAAGCGTGAAAAATCCTGGGTAACTCCTGGTGAACCATCGGCATCGCTTGGGGAGGAAGAAAATGCTCTGTGTCTGGTGTGATCAGATGGGTGTTACCTACTATGAGCTGCTGAAACCTGGGGAAACTGTTAATGCGGAACGCCACCTACAACAGATGATAAATTTGAATAAAGATTTGCGCCAAAAAGCCCCAAATATCAAGAAAGGACACACAAAGTGATCTTGCTCCATGACAATGCCCCATCACATTCGGCTAAACGGACCAAGGAAACGATCCAAGTGTTTGGTTGGTAAATTCTTCCGCATGCGGCTTATTCACCAGATTCAGCCCCATCCGATTACCACCTATTTGCATCGATGGGACACGCACTAGCTGAGCAGCGCTTCACCTCCTATGAAAATGTACGAAATTGCTTAATTGATTGGTTTGACTCAGAAGAGGAAGCATTATTTTGGCGGGGAATCCACTAATTGCCTGAATGATGGGAAAAATGCATAGATAGCGAAGGACAGTACTTCGGATAAAAAAGTATGTATCATTTTTACACAATCAACTCTTATTTGCTATTTGAAAAATTCCGGTTTCATATTTACACACCTGGTATACCTTTCTAAATTCTGTTAGAATTGGACAAACTGCTATAATGTGATAAGTATCCTCTATTTCATTTGTACTACACAATGAGCATATCGACTGTCTTTCCTCTCTATTGAAAGCTTCTAGAATCGTAGAGATAAAATGTATATTATTCTTATCTGTTACATACGAATAAGTTGAGTCGAGTTGCCGGTAGATAACGTCCGAAACGGTGCCGAGTGCGAAGGGTTAATATTAATTTTGAACTGATTAGTTCTTATTTCTTAGAATGAAATAAAGTGAACAGTTTTATTCATATTTATTCAAATAGAATCCTCCCCCCCCCCCCCCCCCCCGGGGACTTACCTTTGTAAAAGTAGTTCCCTTTTTTCATTTCATTTCTCTTCTTGCGAGAAGAAAGTCCAAGGGACATGCCAAAAGAAGAAATTGGCGCTGGCCTTTGTGAGCTGTATAAGAAGAAGTGAGAAAAGAAAAGTTAGAAGGGGACATTGAAATTCCGGGGCAGCACTTGCAAACATAGAGAGGGGCGTCTTACCCATGCGCTCCCCCCCATCAATTCAAATATTTAGCCATTCCGAGCTCTGGCCTTTCCATAACTTACAACTTCATCAATTAATTGTTAGCTACGCGTGGCTCTAATTCAAAGGTGCTTTGAGAGAAACCTTCTCAACTGGCCGAATTAAGTTTTAGTTGCAAAAGCTAATTAAAGTGCTTAACAACGTATTATTTTTTATTTCCTGCTTTCTATTACATAGGGTAGAGCGGGGTTGGTTGGCAACAGTTTTCACTTTATTGATTGCTGAGTCGTTCCTGTTAATATAATGCCAATGGGGCTGACACCACTGTAAACTCCAAGTATTAGAGTACTTCAAGTATTTTTTTCACCACATAATATTTAATACTAAGATTATAGAAAATTGAAGAATTCGTCAATCCAGAGTATGCCAATTAACCCCCCATGTGGGGCAGGTTGGCCTAGAAGGTGGGTTTTTTTTAGCCATCTCATTCAAGTACTGCCTGGCACATATTATTGTTAATAAAAGCTGTACTATAATGGTATAATAATTTTGAATCGGTTTTAACCAGTTTTTAAGGGAAAATAGAATGGCAATAGAAGAAGATAGAAGTTAAGATTGTCGTCACTTTCTGCATAAGAAAAATTGCTCTCATCCTCCTTCCTGGAACTAAAAAAAATTGGTAGTTTCACCTTTGTTCATGTTTACCTTGCTTTTGTGAATTGCTTCAGCTCCAACAAACCCCAGTTGAAGAGAGCCAACTAACCCCACAGGAGAGATAATATGAAAGATGGCTGCCAGGACATGGGAGAACAATCAAACTAGAAACTGGTTAGTCGAAAGGTTAGGTTTATCAAAGGAGTTTGGGGCTATGTGAAGAGGATCGGAGTCAAATGTTTTGCCATACCTTTAATCCAAATTTACTTAACATATGAAAATTTACTTACATGTTGTAAAATCAATCAATGAAGCACACTCTTCTCTACACTGTTAGCATCGGATTGAAAACTCAGGACGAGACTCCCGAAGTCGAGCGGGACACATGGTACAATTGTGGGGCCTTCACAACAAGTGTGACGGAAACTATAAGCCAGTGGCCAACCTGCTCCCTACGCCAACCAACCCCGCTCTCATAAAAGACGATATAATGAATCGTCTTTTATCATAAACTCCTAGCTTCTTTTCTCTTAATCGAATATTTAAGCTTGTATCGAATCGAATATTGAAGTTGTATGTTATGGAGAGGCCAGAGTTGGGAATGGCTAAATATTTGCATTGAAGGGGGGAGCGCATGGGTAACCTCCCTCACCCATATTCACCTCATAACAAAAGAAGCTCAACCAACATGCGAAACCTGCAAAACACCCCTTACGATAAAACATATTATACAATACTGCAGCAGATGCGAAGAACAATTTACAAAACTTAATATTCCACGTAACACTTCAGAGGCATTAAATAATTCTACCAAAGCTGCGGATAACATAATAAAACTCCTAAAAGAGATCCTTATATTTGGAAAAATAGAATTCATTAAAAATTAAAATACTATTATAATATATTAATTAACAGTAAATATTAAAAAGGATAAGTGTGCAATTAGCTATAATATTATAGAGCAATGGAAGGGTGCAATAACCGCGTTGTTGATCGCCCAAATCTAGGCTTGAGGTTTTTTATTGTTACACTAGATGTTCCAGCATAATTTATTAGTTATTTGTTTAATTTCAATTTGTTTATTTAAGCTTTACTCTATGGCTCTAAAAACCACTTTTTATATTATTTAATTTTGTTCTTAAGGGCCACGTACCAGAAGAAATATACATAAAGCATTCAGTGATCTAAAACTATCCAATCTATGGATAGTTTTTTAACTATCGATAGAACAATAGAAAACTATTTTTAAATGATGAAGTGATAGCCTCTGCCTCTAAGCACCAATGTGCCATATAATTGATGAAAATAAAAAATGTAACAGTGTAATTTGATTTTTTTTTTTCTAAAAAAAATGCTAATCTAATCTTTTAAAAAGATATTAACATTACGCAAAAAATATAGGACTCAAAATTAGAATACACAATTTGCCTTCCTGTTCAGTAGAGGAGTGTAACCATCTTTATTACTTTCACTTACCAACGAGGATATATGAAATATATAGTAAGTGGAAGTATTACGATCGTGATAAATTTCGACTACTGGTTTTCAACGGAAATACATTTGGGGTCCCCTGAGTCCAATTAACCAAGTCCCGCGAAATGGTCTGTGTGTGTGTGCATGTGTGTGTGTGTGTGTGTGTGTGTGTGTGTGTGTGTGTGTGTGTGCATGTGTGTGTGTGCATGTGTGTGTGTGTGTGTGTGTGTGTGTGTGTGTGTGTGTGTGTGTGTGTGTGTGTGTGTGTGTGTGTGTGTGTGTGTGTGTGTGTGTGTGTGTGTGTGTGTGTGTGTGTGTGTGTGTGTGTGTGTATGTGACAGCAAAATTTTCATCAAAATTGGTTACCCGGAGGGGGGACTTTACTTAATAAATTTTGCATCATTTTCAAGTGTTCTTTTTTATTTACTCAAAAACGGCTAAAACGATTTTGATCAAACTGGGTATTTGATGTATGTATATGCCAAAGATGTGATAGCCAACATTTCATAAAAATTGGTCAAACAGAAGGGGCACTTTATTTCATATTTTTTTCCAATTTTTATCTGTTTTTCGATGATCTCAAAAACGGCTTTAAAGATTTTAATGAAATACGTCGTGTTTAATGAAAATAGGTGTTCTTTAATATCAAGTAAGCTTTATCATTATTCAAATGTTCTGAGGTTTTTTTTTTTTGGGGCAGGGGCCTTTTTTGTTTCCTATAAAGTACCTTTGTTTTTGTTTCTAAGGAGAAATTAACTGTCTCTCGTTACGCCTAAAAATAAGAAATGGCTAAATAGAAGATATGATAAAAATAAAGAAAACATAAAGAGGAGGAAAAAAGAAAACTATTCAGTCAACTCATAAAACTCGTTGAGCCCACGCATGCGGAGTACGCGTTCAACAACAGACCATTGTTCATAATTAAAGCCGTTCTTTTCATTTGAGAAGTGGCAATTACCAAAAAGCATTAATTTCTAATCTAAGTAAGTTGGTAAGTGAAAGTTGTGTGTTGCGCGCACGCACCAGATTTTTTTTAAAATATAAAAGATGTAACTGATAATTTATAATCCTTTCCTATTCAACGGTAATAAAATTGTTTTGGCTCAATATTACTGGATTACATTTTTTTTTTCAAAAAAATTAATGTTACATTTAAGATAGCATTTAAAATAATTTAGGCTATGTAAAAGTTTTTTGTTTTTTTTCGTAATAAGAAATTTCAACGACGGAAATGCTTCATAATGGTCGCAGAGGGTGACTTCGGTGGAGGGTTGATATAGGACGGGAGTTCCCTCTAAATTCTTCGAGTTCCTTTCCCCGTCCAGCAATGTATCGGTGGGGTCGGTTATTCGGGTTTCCGACTGGATGTACACCCCACCACGACTAACCAAAAAAAGTTTTCCAGAACACTCTAAAATAATTGAGGTTTGTTAGGTCCTGAGGAAAAAAACATGCAACTAAAAAACTTTGGAATAATAATAATTTATAAGACATTAAGTTCTTGAGACTATATTGTTCAACAGGTTATCAAGAAGGGGACCAAATTAGTCTCAACAATACAGTTTTTTATTTATAAGACGTTTCGGCTCTTTTGAGCCATCTTCAGTTCTAAAAACATTTAACAATACAATTAATAAATCAAAAATATTGGACAAATATTTTTGATTTATTAATTGTATTGTTAAATGTTTTTAGAACTGAAGATGGCTCAAAAGAGCCGAAACGTCTTATAAATAAAAAACTGTATTGTTGAGACTAATTTGGTCCCCTTCTTGATAAACTGTTGAATAATAATAATATTATCACATTTTAATGCTGATATATGCTATGCCATTAATACTGATATGATATATAATATGCTGATGCCTCTCGCACCATGTAATTAGCCTATTTGATATTAATATGCGAGTTTATGAATGAAAAATTTAGTTCGAGCTCCAGGCTACCAGGAAGCGCTAGGGTGCGTTTCACTCAATGTTTATCGTTCATTCTTCCAGTTCAGTTTGTAAAAGTAATAATTTTTTCAGCTGTTCTTTTTTAATTACCAAAAAATTAAGCGATAATAATTAGGTTATCCTTTTCTTTCAAAATAAAATGATGATTCTACATCTCTGCAATCTATTAGAAAAACAACTGGATTCCTTAAAAAATTAATTTTCTCATAGAATAGAATAGAATAGAATAGATTTTTTATTGTATAAAGCAATACATGCTTGTTACATTTTCTTAACATTGGCCGTTAAGGCATTACTATAAATAATATTTATGATAACAAAACATTATATTAATTATTAAGATACTATTTCACTTTTAATAAAAATTTACAACTTATACCTATATATAATAGGTATACATATATATATATATATATATATATATATATATATATATATATATATATATATATATATATACACACACATTAAAAATATAATAACTTTTTATAAGCAATATTCAAATAATAAATATAAGATACATAAATATACTTGATTCGTAAGTTTATCATTTTTTTTTTCCTATTAATATTATCATTTGAATTTATTGTTACGACGTGAGGCCTCATCAAGAAGTATCGAGCCGGCTAACCTGAGGTAGATTGCAGATTATTGAAGACAGATTCGTGTTAGAATGGTTAGCTTTAAATCGAAAAAACAAAAACAAATTAATAATTACAATTCATACAGAAATAAAAGCAATCGTCTTAGCTATAATTCTATATCAACACTAACATAAATATCACAATTTAATATTCCACTTACTAATCTACAACGCAAGTATTTAAAGATAAATTATAAACAAAATTAAAAACTGCTATTAAAATTTAAAAAAAGAAAGAAAAGAAAACTGGTTTAATAAATAATAAACGAAATAAAAATAAAAAACTGGCATCATATTGATATTGATTGCAAATAGAAAAAAATGTCATTCAACTTCCTCAAGCTATCCACGGTAAGTATATTTTGGATGATAAATCCTCATCACCCTCAACCATATATTTTTGCAAGTACAGTTTTCTTTTAATAATGGAAAATGGGCAATGCAATATTATTATGGTTTCACGACAGAACTTACATTCTTCACCAGTTTTAATGATATGTGTTGAATTCTTGCAAATTATTTTCAAGAATTCGAAACCTGAAATTCGCAATTGGCTATCTGTTCTTAACTCACAACTTAAAAAAACCCTGAATATCAGTAACGAATTTAATTTTATTACAAAATCATTGAGATTGCTGCTTTATATTAAGGGTAGTTACCTTATTTTGACAGGAGGGGACGGTCGATCCCAATATTTTGGCAGGAGAGGACCCAATCTAAAAAATTAAATAAAAATGCGATTTTACAAATTAAAAAAAAATATATGAACCATACCAAAAAAAATATGAATATAAAATATTAGCAAATTTCAGAACACTCTATTGTTAAAAACTAGTCAGGCGTACTGTATCTTTGATGAATTATATATTTTTTATTTCAGCTCGAACTGTTTTGTTTTATTGCTCAACATTTCTTTTTTAAACCAAGCAGCTTGATCCAGCTTTCCATCAATTTGACGAAGCTTGTAGAAGTTAATGGAAAGCAATGAAATTAGTGGGATCAGGATCAGAAGAAAAACTTGGTTAAAATTCAATCAAGAAATTTTGGGCCACATCCTTCAACATTAAGGCTTAACATTAATGTATAACGGAAGCAAAAATTGGCAAGTTTTAAGAGACTATAAATATCTCTAAAATACAGCGTTGGAGAATAAATTTAAATTTCGAATAAATTAAAATTCGAATTTCTACCTACCCTATCTAGGAAAATTATAATTATATCAACAAAATAATTTGTTGCTGGTGACGCCCATGGTGTATACATAACGGTTTGCACTTAATTCCCAGGAAGGAATCAGTGGTTAATATAAGATACTATCATACTAAATTATAATAAACAATTTTACTTATAAATAATTTTGTAGAAAGCACCCACCGTAATGAATACTGGTTTGGAATAATATGAATAATTAAGCCGGAAGAGGTCAGAAGTTGAGAGAGCTAAATGGGAGGGGAGCGCTTATCGTTGCCAGCCATATTTTAATTTCCACTGACCGAGCCTTCAGCGAATGTCAACATATCTCCCCGAATATTAACAACACAATATTGTGTCCCAAAGCAAGGCCACGCATATTTTTAACAAGACCTGATCCTTTCTTTTTTGGTTTGTGCCCATTAAAATATGGAATTTCATTGATTTTCCACTACAGCTCAATAGATATTTTTAACCCGGACGTACGAATAAACCGGACCAGTTTCGGAAAACAAATTTATTTTTTGGCGCTCATTTATAGGGTATAGGTACAGGTATATACAGCACTGCTAATTTTAATTTTTATACTAATTATTATGAATATCTACTGTGAAGATTTCAACAACTACATAGAGAATTATAAAATCTGACGACTTGGAGTATTATGCTTGCATTGCCGAATTATCACAAGTAAAAACTTTTATTTGATAATAAAAGAAATTAGTGTTTGTTATAGAGATAATGAAAACAAAAAAATCTGGTGCGTGCGCGCAACACACAACTTTCACTTACCAACTCACTTAGATCAGAAATTAATGCGTTTTGTTAATGCCACTCCTCAAAGTTACTCATTTTCCCACATTCATTTCTTATTTTTGTTTTCATTAGCTCAGAACTTTTGAATATGATAGCGCTTACCTGATATTAAATAACACCTAATTTTCATTAATCATGACGAATATGATGAAAATCGTTAAAGGCGTTTTTGAGATAATCGAAAAATTGGAAAAAAAGTTATGAAATAAAGTCCCCCCCTCCAGTTGTTCAATTTTGATGAAATGTTGGCTATCACATATTGATGAAATTTTTACAGTCATATCTCGGGCATATAAATAGATCAAATACTCAGTTCAATCAAAATAGTTAGAGCCGTTTTTGAGAAAATCGAAAAAAACTCAAAAAGTTACTAAATAAAGTACCCCCTCCCTTTGAGCAATTTTGATGAATTTTTGCTGTCACATCGCGGGCATATACACACTACATACCCTAAATACCCAATTTCAGGTTCGCACGGTTTATAGCTTTTGAGCTAGTCTGTTCACACACACACACACACACACACACACACACACACACACACACACACACACACACATTTTTCACGATCGCAATACTTCCACTTACTATATATTTCATATATAGGTAAGTGAAAGTAAAAAAGAAATGAATGTGAAAAAATTCGACTATTGTTCATAATTAAAGCCTTTCTGTTCATTTGAGAAGTGGCAATTAACAAAACGCATTAATTTCTAATCTAAGTAAGTTGGTAAGTGAAAGTTGTGTGTTGCGCGCACGCACCAGATTTTTTTTTTTGGATATTCATAGCATTCTTTGGGTAATCCGGGATTTCTATAACTTAGATCGTCTGCGGTTTCCATTGATCAGGTTCAACGAGTGTCTACTGTACTATAAATACAGTTTTAAAAACCGATACATCCTAAAATATTCCTCAGCCATAACTTTTCTTCGCATAGCCTCAATGTTTATCATCAAAATATTTCCTCTTATTAAAAATCAAATAGAAAGCTCTAGCCTTCATGTTTTAGGGACATCAGAGTTAAAAAGGAATACGATGGGGTCTCATATTGCCCCGAATTTTTGGAATTGTTCCAAGAGCAAACACCATCTTGGAGGGATGTCGCATACCTTCCCCCGCTCGTCCCATGGAGTATTCTCAACGTGGTTAGCTTCCTACCGAGCTTTCAAATATTTACTCAAACCTTTTCATAATAAATAGCGAATAAAGAATGTGTAAGATTTTTTTTTATTTCTTTATTAAATCTATATTATATCGCACGTCGCACACAGGGGTATTTGACCCCCAAAGCTGGCCAAAACTATTTCCTTCCATTATATTAGTTCAAACTTCCTCAAAATGGCTTCTAAATTTCTAATAGACATTAAAAATGTGTTTTTAACAGTTAAAATAATATTCAGAGTTGAAAATTTTCCTAAAATAAATTTTTACGTTACTCCACCGACTGTGAAATAGGCATCTATGGGTTTACAATTTATGTTCATATTAATTTCTCTTCAGTTATTGCACCTATGAAATATGCTTGTAACAAATAAAGATTCATTATAAATTTATCTATTACTATTATTTTTGAAAAATGGAAATAGTGAAAAATAGTTAAAATAAAAATTTGTGGTGATAAAGTTTTACGTAAAGTTTCTATGAAGAAAAGTATACGGATCCTTAGCAAATATAGAAAACATTTCTAAATTTATGAATTTACCACTTGATAAAACCACCAATATGCAATATATGTAAATAAAGCTTCCAGTGCTGATAGGTAGTTTTTTCTATTTTTTCTGATTAATTGAAATTTTTAAATGATTTCCTATATTTTATGGCACGAGATGGAGTTTTTTTAAATCCTTCAGAACAAGGAACGCATTGATATCACCAGAATCTCTTAGTTTTATATAAGTGGCGTACGTCAGCATATCAGTGCTAGTTAATTTTAGAAATAAAAAATTATAAGTCTCCCATTCGCAGCTATTCGCAGAAATTTCTTCATGAAACATAAACTAAGATAATTACACATTATCATAAAAAATATTTCGTTGCCCAGAAATGACCAGAAGTATAACTTTTAAACCTTCAAATTTTATTTTTAGCTCTAAAATCTACCTACCAAAAAACAAAGAAATATTGATACTAGTATTGAATACAAAAAAATTATAACGGTCTGGATAACAAGTACAAACCTGGCCTCGAACTATCCATCATATGATAATGCCGATAATTCAGTAAAAACAAAGAAAATTAATATATTTTGTAGAACAATATTTATGTGCAGAGACGAGGTAAAGGCTAAGGTCAGATTGGAATTAGAATATCCGCCGGATTAAGGGCCTGGAAGAGATAAGAATCATCTTGCATGATCCAACAGGTCCTCTACTTGAACTTCGAGTCATTATTTACCAGAAATTTCAAATTTCAAAAAATGGGCTTTGGCCAGCTTTTAGGGCCAAATACCCCTGTGTGCGTCGGCAAGAAGATCGTTACAATTTAACATTAATCAAAAAACACTTATCTACATAAATAAAGATGAAATTCTGTTTGTTTGTTTATTTGTTCTTTACAGAAATCCATACCGTTTGTCCTAAATTCTCAAAATTTCGCTCACTGGTTCTTTGATACCAGGTGCGACCACCCGTCCATATTAAAATTGCATAGCTTCAGCCAATCTCTGGGTATGTTCTTTATTGTTATAAAATTCGTCAAAAATTTTTTCATGATCTCCCTTTCCAATGGTTTTTTTTACGAAATCGACCATTTGAGTCAAAAAAACGGCCTTAAAATTCATTTTATAGATTTTGAAGAGGCCAACAAGGCCCGGTAAGACCGTCCCTTGGCAGGCGTCGAGTTCTGGCATTTTTAAACCGTATGGTTTTTTTTTTTTAACATTACAATACGTTTATTCACATGTATGGTAAATTCATTTTTTAAAAATGCATGCTAAGAAGCGAGCTTCAATAGGAGTAGTGAGCTCAAAAGCTAATTAACAACGTCAAATACGAGCAGCTGAAATTCTCGACGAACATCAAAATAGGTTTGAACAACAGAGGCTTAGACAGGCAGAATCGCGGGAAACTGAGTCTGCCCAGGAATACGAGGCCCGCCTTACGCGACCGAGGCTTAGGCAAGCCGATTTGCAAGAAGCTGAAACTGCAGGGCAATATTTCTGTTTGTTTGTTTGTTCTTTATAGAAATCCATACCGTTTATCCTAAATTCTCCAAATTTCGCTCAGTGGTTCTTTCATACCGGGTGCGAACACCTTTCCATATTAAAATTAGATAACTTCAGCCGATCTTCAGCTGATATTCTTTATCCTAATAAAAATCGTAATCATCTCGCTTTACTATGTTTTTTTTTACGAAATAGACCGTTTCATTTGAAAAATTAAATTTCCCGGGTGAAACCAGGACATACAGCTAGTATATGTATGTTATCAAATTTTATTTCTTTATTATATCTATATTACATCGCACGTCGGCAAGAAGATCGTTAAAATTTAACATTAATCAAACAACACTTATATATATATATATATATATATATATATATATATATATATATATGTTATCAAATTTTACAATATAATATAATATGTGACCATACCCTTTTTTTTAAAGAAAGGAAAACCGCTTGGTTATGCTGTCCATCGGAAGGGACGTAAAATGGTAATACAGAGCCTGTGCTATGTCGGATACACGTTAAAGATCCATATCTTAATTTTACCTGGGTAGACAAAGTTTACTACTTTATAATGTAGCATCGTTCAATTACCATTAGTTGCATAATGGGATGTTAAAAAAAAAAAAATTCTCTATTTATTTTCAGTTAAACTAGACCACATTTCAAAATGCCAAAAAATTTCCACACTTGTTTTTAATTTTTCTTCTATACTGTTTCCTGACACTGAGCGAACTGAGTGAACTTTATCCGGAAAATATAATTCACGTGATAGCAGAGAGACGAATGAAATGGGCGAGTGAAATTGCGAAACTTAGTAGTGAACGGATTTCGAGAAGATTAATAAGCGCGGTGCCAAATGGCAAACGTCCGAGGGGCAGGCCGAGACGGAGGTGGGAGGATTGCTTTAAGGCAGACCTTTCAAAGTTGGTTCTGGATGGAGGCCGGTGGTGAGTTGTAGTGTCGGCATCGAACCTTCGGGTTTGTTGAGCCTTCATTATTATTATTATTATTGTTTTCTGATAATTAAATAACAAGCGAGTCAACTATTTTGATGATTTTATTAATACTTATCTTCCAAACTGTAATGAACCTAAAAAAGTTGTTCGGATAAACGGGATTCTACTTTATTTGTTACTAGCATTCCCCGTCGCGGCTTTGCCCGCCAGCCTTTAAATACAAATTCTGTGATCATTAACTTGGTATTGATTTAATATAATATGTTAATAAAATCAATTTAAAAAATACATTGTTCCAACTACCGAAACGTTTATTTCTTGCATTAACTTGCTATTAACGCAACTAATTCGAAGTGAGCGAAGGGGGAGAGGGATCGGTGCTTCCTGTAGGTGGAATGTTGGAGGGGGAAGCTGCCGGCTCGGTAGAAGGGAGGGAGGCGCGCAATGGAGAGAGTTCACTAAAACCGCCGAAACAAAAAATTGTTTACTCGTTGTGAACGCTTCATTTTTCGCCTTTAAAACATGGTTTTCGATGCCCCACAGGGGCTTTCGAGTTAAACTCGTCTTATCAAGATCTTTAAAATGAGTCCAAATTAGATATTTTTTCTCGAAGTACAAAAATAGGGTTAGAGTTAAACGACAATTTCGTCATTTAAACCCCTTAGGGGATACATTTTTGAAATTCCTTTCTTAGTGGTTACCTACATCACGTTTAAAACCTAAATTCCGAACTTCAAGTTTCTATCATTAGTAGTTTTTGCTCTGCGTTGATTCTGTCAGTCAGGACAAAGCCTCTTATATATATAGAGATAAAATTACTAAAATAATAATCATTGTTATCTAGTGTGTTCTGCTGCACGAGCCTATCTTATAATACCAGACTATACATCAACTCTCCCTCAGATTGTCAAATTAATATCGCCCCCCTTCCTTGGAAATTGTTTTCCCGCTGGCTTCATTTTCCCGGGCGTGTTTCCTCCCTTCTAATTTAGGAAGACTTACGTACGAGAAAGGCGTGGTGCCATCCCCTAAAAGACCGGAAGAGAAAACTGCTCCAGCGTCCCCTAATCAAAAGGATCAAGTGAAGCGAAGAGGAAAGTGCGCTAATAGAATTCCGAGTGGCTCTGAGCTCAGCTGTATCCGCTTGGCTACGGGTTCACTCAACATGGCTCAGTAATTTCAAAGACAAATTGAGCTATCTGATTAGTCTAGAAAATTCGAACGCTTCCCCCACCCTTCGCGTTCATTGTGAAATATGGGCAGCATCTCTATATATAAGAGGCTTTGTCCTGACTGACAGAATCAACGCAGAGCAAAAACTACTCATAATAGAAACTTGAAGTTCGGAATTTAGATTTTAAACGCGATGTAGGTAACCACTAGGAAAGGAATTTCAAAAATGTAGCCCCTAAGGGGCTTAAATGGCGAAATTGTCGTTTAACTCTAACGGACTCATATTTTCGCACTTCGAGAAAAAATATCGGGTCTTTTTCGTTTAATGCACAATTCGGATATTAAAAAAAATAACTGTTATTAAAAAAAGTAATACGTGATTAATATAAAGTAACTACAATTGTTAACACAAATGATATGGTTTATTCTAATTTCCAAAATGAAGCAATATCTTCCAATATAACCTCAAAAAGGTCTTTCCCCATATTCCTATGTCTCCACATAAATTCACAGAGATATGAATCCAACATTGTTCTTCTAGTTCCAGCTTCTATTATTTCTTCTTTTGGCCGCAGCCCATAACGATTCTATCGACTGTGTGTGCGCCCCAGTTGAAGGATCAACGAAATTTTCAGAATGGTTGACTGTATAATGCTTAAGATCATACCTTTCTATTCTTTCTATAGTGGAATAAGCTTTCCATAAATCTGATATTATAATACTACCTGGAAGAATACATTCTTTAATGCACGCTATTAAAGTATCTTTGTTCCTGTTGGGCTCTTAATATATGAAAGATTGGTTCGTCTTCCTGCAAATACCACCAAAAACCCATTGGTTGGGATATATTCGTCCGACATTATGTTTCCTTCTTGTAATACAGGACTCGTCAATTTCGACGGTCATACCATTTCCTCCTATTGTGATAGGTTTTTTAAGTAGCGAATCAGCACAAACCTCCCTCAAATAATTTTTCCAATTTGTTACTGTTTCTGCAGACATACTCAATTCGTCTTTACAAAATAACGTTGTTGTGTATTTCTTGGTCCATGAGTAAATAAAAAGAATTGCATTATTCAGAGGATATTTTGAACCGTTGAACCAAAGTTTGGAAAGTTTGGAAGTCCTACTTCCAAAAGACAACTTGCAGTGTGACACCGCCATCTGTACCGGTCATCTCTCTTGCGCAACTTCATAGAATGTCCATTCCGGCATAGTTTTTCTTTATGGATGAGGCCTTTTTCTTGTAAGAATGCAATGGTTCGGTCCAAATCTTTAAAATCTTCGTATAACCTGAACATAGCCATTATGAGGTTTTAAACGAAACTAAGAAATGTAGTCATATGTTCTACTGATATGGAGGTTGTAATCATATCACGTGTTACTTTTTTTAATAACAGTTACTTTTTTTAATAACCGAATTGTGCATTAAACGAAAAAGACCCAAAATATCCAATTTGGACTCATTTTAAAGATCTTTATACGACGAGTTTAACTCAAACGTCCTACGGGGCGTCGAAAGCCATGTTTCTAAAGCCGAAAAATGAAGCGTTCACGACGAGTAAGCAATTTTTTGTTTAGGCAGTTTTAGTGAACTCTCTCCATTGTGCGTCTCCCTCTCTTCTACCGAGCTGGCAGCTACCCCCTCTAATATTCCACCTACCGGAAGCTCCGATTCTACTAAATCTCCTCAACATCAACATATTATATTAAATCAATACCAAGATAATGATCATAGAATTGATTTTAAAGGCTCGCGTGCAAAGCCGCGACGGGGAATGCTAGTCTAATATATATAGTCAGTTTATTACTAGCGGCACCCAACTGTATCATAATGAAATTTCATTGTCATTCCATATCAAAACAACGAGGTCTGACCCTCTAAGTCTTGGATTTTAATAATTTTTTTCTTATTTTTTGCATGCATCAATGTAAAGAAAAATAAGATTTTTTTTTTACTTAGGTGCGTTTTTTAAAACAGTTTTTGGGTTGTATTTTAAAATCTATTCGACCTAAAATAAAACAAACACCTATATTTGCTGCCAAACTGTTACTGACATTAGTTGGTTTAGTATTATTATTTACTTTTAATCCTATTTTTATATTTTTCCCCCCTATGTTCTCTAACTATGTATTTTGTTTTTAATTAAAAAAAAAATTGAGGTGAAAACATATCATGATCTGACAATAATAAAGAAATATATTTATTCATTAAATTCCTAAATAGAAATATTATTGGAAATATTAGGAATTGCCCTAATTAACTAATTTAATTAACATGCTAAATGAAAAAGGGTTATACATATTCAATGAAATTATTTATCAAACTATTAGTTTAGATATATTTAGGCACCTTGATATAGATCGCTCGCTCTCTCCCTCCACCCCCCCCCCCCTCACTCTCTCTCTCTCTCTCTCTCTCTCTCTCTCTCTCTCTCTCTCTCTCTCTCTCTCTCTCTCTCTCTCTCTCTCTCTCTCTCTCTCTCTCTCTCTCTCTCTCTCTCTCCATTTTTAATTACCCGATCCTCTTCCTTCAACTCCTTTTCCTTGTAAATTCATCGTTCATATATATCACTTTCATTGTTATTTTTATTTTATTTATATATTTTATTTTTTTTTTATTTCTTATTCTAATTTTTTTTTATTAGTTACTTTTTCCTTTTTCTTTTTTTAGAAGTGTAGTTTTAATTTATGCTCCTATATAAGGAAAATTAATTTGACTAGGATATCCCCCTAATATTTTGTACTTTAAAATTTTACTGAAAATACATAATCTTTTTTCACTCATTCTCTCCATGTGCCCAGAGAACCTTAACCTCCTAATTCTCATATCAGTTTCTAAATCATTAATTTGCCTGTAAATTTCCTCATTAGACCTCCTCCTGAATCCTTCTAATGTTTTCTTTGGTGCATAAATCTTCCTCAAAATTTTCCTCTCTATTTTTTTTTTTTTTTATATGTTTAACAATAGAACTTAAACAATTTAAAAGGTTACAAAAAGGATCAACTTGTTACGACAAAATAACACGACAGAAACTATATGATTCGATCTTCAAAGCTAGACTAACTCTCCAATCCATCGCTCCTTATATTTAGTCTGAATTAGACCATTCTGAAAAGTTCACGATGGGCATAGAAGATTCTCGAACAATCAGAAAGATGTACCAGAACAGTTTGTAACTTTTCCAAAAAAAAGTCTATAACTCTTTTTAATCACACGTTTTTTTTTTGTTTTTGGTATTTGGTTTTGGTTTCACATTAAAATGTCATTAAAATAAATAAATAAAATCTTAATTTTTGAATACCGTAAAAACGCCCCTTTTGATTAAAAAAAAAAAATTATCCCAGCATTTTTAGCTAAACTTGAACTAAGTTTAAAGTGGAAAAACAATGGATTCTCAAGATAAAAAATATTGTGTAAAAAATTATAGCTCACTTAATAGGTGCGCTTTAAAAATAACTATATATACAAAACAGCTGAAACAGGCGTTTTTTGTAGTTTCATTTTTTCGGCTCTTTTTTATACAGCATGACCATGTTCTAGAAACATTAATATTTAATAAATATAAAATCTTCTATTTTGGATTTTGAAAAAGTACCCTTTTTTATTTATATTGTTATATATTACTCTACTATAAGGTGTCAAAAAGTGTGCTTAGTTCCAAACTGGAGAAGCTATTTGTTTACAAGATAAAAAATGTTGACATATTCATTTCTTTTAGGTCATATACAGTCAGCATAATTGAAAAGCACCTGGTCATGTAGCCGGGCGCAAGCGACGGTGCTGCTTCTGCGACGGCGCTGCAGGAACTAGAGAAACGGGGATAAAAGCGGGGCCATTACCTGGGATTCATAGGTTTTTTTGGCGTTTTTAATTTATTTTTTCATAATTAAAACCCGATTGAGCAAAAAATCATTTGAAAAATATCTGATAGGTATTGCTCGGTCCCTCAGTGTTCAATTAGAAAATCAAAAGACGTGTCATTCCCTTTTATTTCCAAAAAATAAAAAGCTTCTTAAAGAGTGGATTGTAAAATTAAGAATAGATAAACCTGTTTCGAAACATATGACGATATGTAGTCTTTATTTTAAAGAAAGAGACTATATTTATCCAGGTAAATATTAGTATTTGACATTTTATTATTCCAAAATGCTAGTTTTATGCAAATAACATTGAGACCATATTGTCATAGATTTGTTTTTCTTTTTTAATTTTCCCCATTTTTCTATTACATCCGTTGTGCTTAATTGTTCCATGTTTTCAATGCGAAGCCTGAAAGTTTTGACAAATAAATAAATAATATGACAAAGAATCTAAGCTGTCATAACAATGATTGTGTGAATAGGTAATTAATGTTACTACTAACCGAAAAACGTCGAGTAAAGTTACAATGATGTGTTTGCATTTACCAGAACTACCAGCTTTACACGTACAATGACAAGAAAATTGCTTATTATTATTAATAAATTTGATTTCCACTTTTATTTGATGGGGCAGTCCTTTAAGATTGCTAGTTTAAAGGCACGAGGCTTGTAAAATAACTGTTTTTTTATTTTTAGATGTTATTCCACATGTAAATATGTGGTTTGCATCAAGAATAGCCTGCCCATAAATTAATGGTCTTTTAAAATTACCAATTATCTCTATCACATCAACTAAGTCTAACACCGTTCTTTCCGACATTTTGCAAAACTACTAGCGCACCCTGTATTCGATTGCGCCCGCCTATGCGAATCACTCCATTTACAATTTCAACAATTTACTTTGCATGCTGTTCCACTAAAGGGGTCTTTTTCATTTTAGGCAACCTGTTACTAAGTCATGATAACGGTTATTCTATGAATTTAAGCAGTGATTTATCTATATCAGATAATATCATATGATTTCAAATTTGAAATTCTCTAAAGGTTATTATCGCAGTGTGAGTTGGTGTATAAAGTTAATCTGTGCTCTGTATTTTAAAAATGAATCTGTTAGAAACACTTTAACTCAACAGATTCCATAACTGGTGTACATACCTAACAAGTTGAGTCATTGTGGTCATCAGTTAAACGCCGCAACAAAAAAGAAAATGGAACTCGAAGAAGCATGCTTGACTCCTACTTGTATGAGTATGTATGGAGGCATCGTAACGAAGGCAAGGATTTATTAATTGAAATTATCGAGGCTATGAAAGCATATTGGCCTTCAGAACAATAACTCTTTTTTTTTTGCAATATTTCTTGTTAATAAGTTAGATAGTAAAAAAAAATCATTTGTTTTTCAATAATTATGTAACCTTTTTTATTATTTAAATAACCGTTATCATTACTTAGCAACAGGTAGCCTAAAATGATAAAGACCCCATTAAAGTAAGTGCCTTGAGCCTCCAGCATACTTTTCTCCGCTCACTTCTAATCATGGATAAGGGTGGGTGAAATGCTATGGAAGTGTAGCACAGGCTCCAAACTGAATATCCTAAATATCCCCTGAGCTTGGCATGAGATAGCCCTTGATACGGCGGAGGCACTCCACTACGCCACAATAATTTGCAGAGCTGTTGCCATAAATTCTGTTAGTTCCCAGCTGCTTGGAGCAGGCCCCCTAGCCTCTATATCTCTCCATAAACGCCCCCCCCTAACACCCTCCTAAGTTTTATTATATCGCTAAGTCTCAGTGGCTAGTTAGTGACATAATACAGTCAAAATCGTTTATAACGAACTTCAAGGGACTGGAGGTTTTTGACCGTTATAGCCGGTGTTCTCTTTAAGCGGTATTATCGGTTATAACGAACAGTTCGCTGTAAACGGTGTTGAACTGGTCCCTATAGTCAGTTCGTCTTAATTTTGGGTCTGTTAAATATTGAGCATTATCGATACATATTTTCATCTTACGTAATTTAAGTACCTAATTAATCTTACGTCAATTTAAGTGCATAATAACTAATAACAATTATAGTACATAATGAGGTACTAAATAAACAATACTCATAATGCAAAATGTCAAAATCTTGGTATTCTAAAAATAAAGACTTAATATTTTTAAATTTAAAATTTAAAATTTTGTAAAAAATTGAATTAAATTAAAAAATATATAATGAAAAAAGGGTGAAAATGCATATTATCAAATCCAAAATTACATATAAATAAGTAAGTTAAATAAAAAAAATCTGTCATTCTTGCCTGTCGCCTTCCTCGTAGTTCGGCAAAAAAAAATTTTCGATTGAAGTGGAGACAACCGAGAAAGATTCTTTGACAATTACTGGAGTTTCATATCCAGTTGAACGAGCTGTTTTTAATTCACGGGCAATCGTGCTCGCGGAATCGACTCGGCAAACTACCCCAAACTGTTCCTCAATCGTACATAGACTGTTGTCATGGCATGTTTCCGTGTATAAAGACAAGAGAGAACTGAATTGAGACACGACCGAGTGCATTGATGTAAAGTAAAAAAATCTTTTTTTCTTCATTTCGCAGAACTTAGTTTTGAAATGTATGCTGTAAGCGACATTTTAACTGCTACTGTTCCAAGAAAATGTTGGCTCTAACCGACCTGTTCACTATAACCGATGTCCGCTGTAAGCGATATTAATGCTTTTTTCTGTCTGTTATTTCATGGGGCCGATTATTTTGTTTGTTATATCCGATTGTACGTTATAGCCGGTGTCGTTATAAACGATTTTGACTGTATGTCATCTTGTGTTTGTTATGATAAGTTTCTTAAGGAACCTTCTGTCTCAGTCAATAATAAACAACTATATTAGGGCGACGTTTCGAGACTGGTATATCGTTCTCAAAACCATGCCATACAATGAAAAAATCTGGTACGATGCGCGCAACACACAACTTTCACTTACGAACTTGTTGAAGATTTCAAAAAACTTCGTAAGATTTCACTTACTGAAATCGACGTGTTTCGATAATATGTAAATGCCCCACTTATCCAAATTTATAAGCTTATATTTGTATAGCTCCATAAGTTATCTGCAAACTTGAAATTTCTCTGTACTTTTCGATTCATTAGTGCTTATTTCATTTTTTTAAGGTACCTAATTTCATTAGCAGTTTTTTTTCTGCTAGCTTGTTTCTTAAAGCGATTTGCTTTTTGTAAATATATCGTGAGGTGAATCGATAGAAGATGTATTTACGCCATGTAGTAAGTTGTCTCTTATGCCACTCTGGAAATCGAGAACGATTACTGTTCCTCTAAAATTACTTTTTATTGCCTTCAGAAATTTATTATGGTATTATATACTAAAATTTAATTAGTTAAATATTATCTTATACCATTTCACACCTTAAATGCTTTAAATAATTTGAGCATCATGTATTTACTCTCTAAAGTAAAATAACTTTTTTTTTATTGTTAAATAAAAGTTTTATTTTCATCAGTGATAATACGGGATACGAAATTTTGGCTGTCGCATCGCGTTCACATACATACATCAAATACCCAGTTTGATCAAAATAGTTACAGCCGTTTTTGATTAAATAAAAAAAAAAAACTTGAAAATGAGACATAATATAAAAATAAAGTGCTCCCTGTGTTTGACCAATTTCGATGAAATTTTTGCTGTCACAACGCGGGCATATACATACCCTAAATACCGAATATTATCAATATAGTTAAAGCCCTTCATGAGTAAATAAAAAAAAAACACGTGAAAATGAGACAAAAGATATTAAGTAAAGTGCCCCCTCCAATTTATCAATTTTGATGAAATTTCGACTGTCACATCGGGGGCAGATACTTACATCAAATATCAAGTTTCATCAATTCGTTTCAGACATTTTTGAGAAAATCGAAAAAAAAAACGTAAAAACTAGACAAAATTCTTTAAATAAAGTACCCCCTCCGTTTGACCAATTTTGATGAAATTTTTGCTGTCACATCGCGGGCATATACATACACCAAATACCCAATTTCAGGTCTGTGCGGTTTATAGTTTTTGAGCTTGTCCGTTCAAACACACACACACAGACCATTTCGCGGGACTTGGTTAATTGAACTCAGGGGACCCCTAAACGCGTATTTCCGTTGAAAACCGGAAGTCGAAATTTTTCACGATCGGAATACTTTCCCTTAGTACTTCCCTTACAACTAATTCGTGGCTGAAAACATATTGAAGGGTCAAATATAGGGATTTAAATCTTAAAATCGATATATCGCTGATGGATCGCATTTCAACGATCGAATTCTATTACAGTATTTTAGCACTCTTCACCTTCTACCGCTTTGATAAAAATCAGAACCAACTATTGCCAATAATAGAATTTATATCAATTTATATATTTTCTTTAGATAAATTACATAGTCAACGTGGATGAAATTAAAACGCATTTTTATCCAATAATTTTACAGCTATTCTTCTTATTTATAAAATATGTTTGGTGCAATAATAAAAAAAGTAAGGCTGAATAGAAAAAAAAAGTAATATCAGAGAGATGAGCATAGATTTTACTGAAAATAAATTTAATTTTTTTCCTATTAAGCTTTCCTTAATGGAAAATTATTGGATGAAAATGCGTTTTAATTTCATCCATGTTGACTATGTAATTTATGAAAAGGAAGTATTTAAATTTATATAACTTCTATTAATAATATATTAATAATAATAATAATAATAATAATAATGGTATTTTTATTTATAACAAAGTTACATATTTACAATTTATTAAAAATTAAGACATACATTCCTCATGGTATAACCGTTTGAGGTGAGTCTTATATAACTTCTATCATTGGCAATAGTTGGTTCTGATTTTTATCACAGTGGTTGAAGGTGAAGGTTGCTAAAATACTGGAATAAAATTCGATCGATTTAATGCGATCGATCAGCGATATGTCGATTTTAAGATTTAAATCCCTAAATTTAAACTTTCAATATATTTTCAGCCACGAATTAGACTAAATAATAAAACATACTTCTCCTTAAATTATATAACAATATTTTATTCCGTTAAAATTCATTAAAAAAATAGGGTATTTCAAATTTAATTTTTTGGATTTTTTCTTATTAACACAATAATTATTTTAATATCTTTCAAAAGGAGAAAGCGCCTGAAAAAGACATGTAAATGAGCAGAAAGCTCAATAGACAATAATCCTGACTCATTTCATTCCCCATGTATAACCCTGTACCGAATAAACTATTTTATTTAAATTTAATTGAAGAAAGGATTCATTTGAAAATTAATTTGAAATACTTTGAGCGATGGTATTTTTATTTTATTTTTATTCTCACTGTTAATGGGAATCCCATGCTCTTTAATGAAAAAAGAATTATTCGATTATCGTCATTTAATCAGGAGTTATAGATTTTTGCCGCTAAATGACTTAATTTTCCCACTGTGCAGGCAATGGATTTTCACTGATTGCTTTTCTTTTAGTAGGAAATACAGATAACATCCATTTTCTCATTTACATAATTAAATCTATATAGTATTATATAGATATATATACAAGGGCGTATGCAGGATCAAAACTAGGGGGGGGGGCAAGCTATGGTCGTTCAGGCTGTAACATCTTACCGCTTAAAAGATAAATTAACCAAAATTATGTATAATTATAGCAGTGCTTTATCAACTAAGTTATTACAATTATTTGCTTGAAAACAATTATTCTATTACTGCTTCCAGCCTTAAAAGCTTAACACATTATTGCACCCAGCCTTCCAGGGGGTATACAGTATCCAAGGCGAAGTATCCATACTTCGATATATCTTGGAAGAGTGAAGAGGATAAAGGCAGAACTTGAGAGAGGGAAAATGGTCAATCCATCGGAAGCCGAGCCTTGGAAAAAGGATTAAGCTTTCTTATCTTTTTCCAATTTGTCTTATTATTCCTCCATCAGCAATTCGTTTCTTTTACCCCGCCAGGAAAACAAAAGCCTGAAAATTTTCCTCCTCCTAAAATCTTCCCGATTGCATTTTAATTAACCCATTAAAGCCCACTGTTACCAAACGGTAACGCTCTGAAATTGTTCAGACATGAGCCCCTGCCTCCCTCCTTACCCCAGGTGGTGGCTGTAAAGCATGTCAGATCATGTCTAGAGGAGTCACCCTTCACACCTGGCAGGCCTACATTGGTTTCCTTTCATTTGGAGTTCAGCAGTAATTAGATGAACATGGCAGAAAATTTTGACCTCGATCTTTTGAAACAAATTTTAGCGTAAGCGGCTTGATTATTATTTTTAATTGTCAAAAATGAAGTATATTACTCAGATATAGTTTTTTATTTGATACAATATTTTAACAAGAGTTGTTTATAAAGTAGATGTAAATGGGAATGTATTTAAGTCTGCGTTACCATATGGTAACACTGGGCTAATTGACCCCCTGTGTTTTTAAGCCCTGATTTGACACTCCAAGAAGCGTAGGAAATTCTTCTGGACCAGATTCCTCCTGAGCAACAACCTGAAGAAGTCTTCGTAGAACCTCCAGAGCCTGCAGTGGTTACCGATGAAGAGTCAGGTGGAGAAGAAGATACTCTGGATATCAGGCATCTTGGAGGAAGGCAGCTTCCGGCTCCAGCAGATATTGTTTTACCAACAAACACCTGGTTTGGGGGGGTTGGAAAAGGTGATGAATGTGAGGTAAGTCTCTCTCCATCAACATCTGATCTGCCTTCTGGAGATCTGTAACCATTGGATTGTAAGCCGGTTGAAAAAAGGAAAGCCTTCTCCAAAATTCATAAAGGGGGATTTACAATTGCCAGATAAAGAAAAAAATCCAAACAATAAAAGTAACTTCGAAAATGAGACTTGCGTTAAAGTTTTTGAACAGTTTTTTCAGACGAAGTCTATGATCATTTAACCCTCGAAACAAATAAATATTCTCAATTCAAGAATTCCAAATTTACTCAAACGCAATGAGGAGAAACTGAATGTTTGCAACTATTCAACACATTCATTGCGCAGATAATACTTGCATTGATTATGAGGACAAAGCTGATTGGTTAATGGACGCATGCGTACAAAGTGCCTGGATTTTATATAAGAGAAATAAAAATATATCAGAGTTGGACTTCAGGAGGGATATCGCAAGATATTATTTAACAAAATTTGCGACCGCGCAACTGCATCCAGGGCCTTCAGGAAGACAGCCTTCATCTGCCAGGGTCCCTGCTGGAACTCGGTTCAGCAATTAGGACCACTTCATTATCCACACTCCTGAGAAGAAACGAAGATGTGCAGGTGAAAAGTGTAAGCCCGCACTATGTGTGAGAAGTGCAAAGTAGGCTTATGTATTGACTGTTTTTCGACTTTTCACAAATTTTGATAACCTAAATAATGTATATTTATGTATATATTTTTTATTCAATTGAGTATATTAAATTACATGTATTGCTGAAATATTTTTTTTCTTTTATTCCTTGGTATTAACTTTTTATTTACTGAGTAAGTGAATAATTAAATACAGGTGGCTGACAAACCCAATGTTACCATATGGTAACACCCAGTTTTGGGTACTTCAATAGGGGCAATAATTTTTTCGGCATTTTTTTCATGTTCTTTATGATATAATAAAAGGTATCATAGCAAAGAAAATAAAAAAAATGACACAAAATAGTTACGGGCTCTAATGGGTTAACAATAAAATTTCAATTATTAAATAGATTAACAAAAAATGAAAGTTTCGGAATGACTATGAAGAGATAAGAGCATCAATTAATATTCCTCAATTTTTATTAAAAACCAAGTGTTTTTTTTACCTCGCCTTCTGGGCTATACGGGGTTTCCCTGACCAGGGGAGAGGGTGGGGAATTAATACCGAGTATTATTAACCCTTTGCACTCGGCACCGTTTCGGACGTTACCTACCGGCAACTCGACGCAACTTATTCGCGAAAACGTACACCCTGATAACGTAATATTATACAGTAAAATTTTAGAACCAAGTAAAGAATTGTAATGAAATTTAGGTTATATGTATTTGTGAAGCTTCAAGAACACATAGTTACAAACAAAAGAATTAATTTTATATTATTTTTATAATTTTATATAAATTTCAAAATTTCACAAAGGTTTCGCCGTTCCTTATATAAAAAAGCGTAACAAATCTAATTGGAGAGGTAAAAACAGTTAAAAAATTACGAGATGATGAAAATTGATCAATTGGAGGGGCTACCTACTTTATAATAAATTTTGTCTTTTTTTATTTACTCAAAAACGGCTGTAATGATTTTGATCAGACTGGTTATTTGGTGTTGTATACCCACGATGTGACAGCCAAAATTTCATCAATATTTGTCAAACGCAGGAGGCACTTTATTAAATAACTTTTTTTTTCAATTTTTACATTTTTTTCGATTATCTCGAAAACGGCTTTAATGATTTTGATCAAATTCGTCAAGTTGATTGAAAATCAAGTCTTCTTTAATATCAGGTAAGCTTTATCTTTATTAAAATGTTCTGAGGGGGCTTTAATGGGGAAGGGGCCTTTTTTGTTTTCCTATAAAGCTCCTTTGTTTTTGTTTATAAGGACAAATTTAACTGTCTCTCGTTAGGCCTCAAAATAAGAAATGGCTAAATATGAAATATGAAAGAAATCACGTTGACATATAGAGGAGAAAAAAAGAAAAATATTCCGTCACTTCATAACACACGTTAAGCCCACGCATGCGGAGTACGCCTTTCATGATGGACCATTGTTCATAATTAAATCTGTTCTGTTTATTTAATGGAAATTATTCGTTTTTCAGCAACTACAAGAGAATTATAAAATAAGACGACTTGGAGTATTATGCTTGCTTTGTCGAAGTATCACAAGTAAAAACTTTTACTTAATTATAAAAAAAATTATTTTTTTATAAAGCAAATAAAACAAAAATTAGAAATGTATATGGAAAATGTGGGACTTTGAGAAGTGGCACTTAACAAAACACACAATTTCTAATATAAGTAAATTGGTAAGTGAAAGTTGTGTGTTGCGCGCACGCACCAGATTTTTTATAGAGCAAATAAAACAAAAATAAGAAATTAATGTGGAAAAATGTTTGACTTTGAGAAATTGCTATTAACAAAACACACCAATTTCTAATCTCAGTAAGTTGGTAAGTGGAAATTGTGGTGTGTTGCGCGCATCGCACTAGATTTTTAAATTTCGGGACAGAAAGCGTGAGCTAAGCAATTTCGCTACTGAAAATTTTCAAGCATTACCGGATTTTACTGTTAAAGATCCGTCTTCACACAATCCTCCTAAATCCTCTCTACCTACCTCTCGGACGTTTCCCAATCGGCCCTGTGCTTATTAACCTTTTAAAGATTCGCTGAAAACCGAGTTTCGCAGATATATACATTTCGTTTTTTCTAGTTACCATCGGACCTAAATATTTAAATTTCTCTTCCTGTTCAAACGTATTCCCTTCTGTATTAATATCAGCGAAATCGTCACAACATCGACGGCTAACCATATATATTTTCTTTATTTCCGTGAATGTATTGTAACGTTAAATCGATAAGCAAATGGAAAAAAAATATATGGAGTAAACTCCCATACCGTTTGTTGGAACAAAATGAGCGGTTGGAACGAACTGTTTGGGTCTAGATCTTTCGCGCCTAGTCCACGAAGACTTAGAACTGTCCGCATTGTTCTGGAACATTCCAGACCTGGCCATTTGCGATCGTGTATAAGGAGCTAGTGACTGAACGAGGTAGTTCGAGCGTCTTGACTGTGAAGCTCAAGTCATATGATTGTGTGTTATAACGCTATCATTTTTGTAACCTGCTCAAGTATTTAAGTTTTATTAATTCGTTGGCATTGATAACTGTATATTTTTGTTGAATAAATATTTGTTACCCTCATATGTGTTACGGTATTAAGAAGAAAATACCAAATTATCTAACGTGAAAGCTCTTGCGTGTATAAAAGTATTCATGATAGGTTAAATGATTATCAGGATTCTGTTACTGATACGGCAGTCTTCGTAACACTCTGGGCTCAGAAGCCCTGATGAAGATCCACAAGTTGGATCGAAACGTTGGCTTTCCAAAATAAAAAAGTTTTAACCAAAAATCCTGATAATCATTTAACCTATCGTATAGAATAACAGTTGACTATCTCTCACCACTAAAAGTATTCATATATATATTTTTTATTGTTCAAATAAAAGTGTAAAAAATTAAAAATTTGAAACAGGGAATTCGTCCAACTTTTTTCGAATTAATTATTTCCTTTTTTACTCGATCCTCAGCCATCTCATTTTCGACAATTATGCAAAAAAATAACGTAATAGCTGTCCTTTCGGAAAATCGTGACTAATTCTTCAACAAATCTTACCGAAACTTTCGAAAACTAAATAATCTTTTTTACTTATCAAAAGGAGTTCTGCAGGCATTTAGGAACCTCATTAAGGCATCTGAAAAGTTAGTTGGTTAAATGGTTTCATTCAATAAAGTCAGTTAGAAATTTTCACCGCAAATTTCGTTACAACCCTTCTTCAGCTGAGGGCTAACTGATCAAGTTTTAACTTTTATTCAAATTATGCAGATTTTAATTTGTTTATTTATAAGTATTTTTATTTATATGAATTAAAGTATTTGTCCATATTATTAATATAGTATTTCTTCTTTTTTGCTTTAATTATTGAATCGGTCTTTAAAGAAATCGTACATGTCCACAATTTTAAATTATTGGTAAAATTAACAAATCGCCTAATTTTGTGACACTAAGTGATTTTTTTAACATAAATTATTTTCTCCGAAACATTTTCCTACTTAGAATATATTTTTCATGATTTGGTGGAACTATATTCAATAGATCTGAAAAATACATTTCTTTCTTTATATGTAGGGTTTCTCCTCATAGTGGAAGGCAAACGATTGTTATAAACTTTATATACTTTATATACTTTGGATATTGCAATATAAAACGCTAAAAAGTTTTCATATACATATTGTCTAATAAATGAAAAATAACTGAAAGTATAAATAAATTAGGTTAAAATGAGGAAGATTCAAATTTAAGATTCTTCATTCGAATTTATAGGTTCTTTGAAAGGCAAATTCTCTCCTATTTCAAATAAAATACCTTTTCCTCTGTGATCGTATATATATATATATATATATATATATATATATATATTTTTAGGTACATATAAGCAAAAAACTGAAAAAACGTTCGAAAATTTCGAATTTTTTTGATTATAGAATTTTATGGTAACCATACTGAGGTGGCAGAAGTTCACATTTGTGGTCTATAAAACGAGTACTTTCAGCTTAGAACATCACAAACTTTATTGAATGAGAATTTTTTTCGCCATTAACTCCCATACTGTAAAAAATTAGTCTATTAAACTGATCATGAAAATTTCGAAACATACATTTTCAATATTTTCCTCTTTTCTTCTGTTTTGATTGAATTTTCGATAGAAAAATCTGGTGCGATGCGCATAACACACAACTTTCACTTACCAACTTACTTTGAGTAGAAATTGATGTGTTTTGTTAAATGCCATTTCTCAAAGTCACACAATTTTCCAAATTCATTTACTTATACTTGTTTGTATTTGCTCTTTAAAGTATACCATTTTTTTTTATTATTAAATAAAAGTTTTTACTTGTTGCAATGCAAGCATAATACTCCAAGACGTCCGATTCAATAATTCTCTATGCAGTTGTTGAAAAATTCCAATAGGTCCCATGAAACAAATAATTTTCATTAAATTGAACAGAACGGCTTTAATTATAAACAATTTTCTGTCTTTAAAGCCATACACCGCATGCTCAACGTGTTTATAGGAAAACAAACAAGGCCCGTTCACCATTCAAGCTCCCTCAGAAAATTTTAATAACGATAAAGCTTAGGTACCTGATAATGAAGAATACATGATTCTCTTTAAATATGACGAGTTTGATTAAAATCGTTAAAGCCGTTTTTGAGAAACTCAAAAAAAAGAGTAAAAATTGGAAACAATTTATGAAATAAAGTGCCCCCTCCGTTTGATCAAATTTGATGAAATTTTCGCTGTCATATCATTGGTCTTGACCTACATCAAATACCCAGTTTTATCAAAATCGTTAAAGCCGTATTTGAGAAAATCGAAAAAAAAAAACCTAAAAAGTTGTTCTTTGTGATGGGCATATGTGTGTGCACTTCGTACAGAGTAGTGTTTCAAGAGATTTAGTGTTTATCAATTTTGGTTTTCACACAATAGCGCATTTTGTGTTGTCACACAAAATAATAATCCACTTAAAATTGTAATAGGAAGCTTTTTTGTCAATGTATCCTGTCCTTTATGCTTTTACTTAAATAAGTTTCTCGTATTAAGAGCCTTTGCCCCTAGCGAGGAAACCTTTTTGGATGAGTAAATAAATGATTAGACGGAGAGGAACCGAGTTAAATATTCATAACCAGGTGACACTAAAATACTCTCAGCCTCCTCCTTCCTTCACAAAGCCTAATTCAACTTATTATTTTCCCACATTTTCCATTAGCCGTTTTCCAGGAAAATTTTAACACTTCTCCTATAAATTTTGGAAACTATAGCAGCAATACACATACATATACAAGCAGTATATGTGTTGAAATTTCATCATTTTTTATTTTTAAATAATTTTAATTTTTTGAACAATTTAATTTAGAAATACAAAAATGTGACATTTTGTGTGATTTGCAATCTGCAAATTAGTAATAAGCAAATCGGTTGAACTCCTGTTGGATGAATTGCTAACTTTATTCTAAGTTAGCATATCTCTCGGCCCACCGCCTCAAAAGTCGTCGGGGTGGAATGTAAGGGTTTATGTTTGATGTTAGTGTCTGTGCTAAGTGGTTCGTGTTAAAAGTTAGTCTCTGGTGGAAGTTTTTCGATAACTGTTGGGAAATTCAGGTCCTCGGGCAGTAAGTCATTTGTGACATAGTATGGTGCGTCTGCTATTTTCCTCAATACCTTGGACTGGAATGAATGAATTCGTTGGATGCTGGAGTGTTTTGCAGAACCCCATAGTTCTATCCCGTATCTCCATACTGGCCGTATTAGTACTTTCTAAATAGTAAGTTTGTTATATAATGAAAATTTTGAACATCTGTCGAGTAACCTAGATAATATTCCAAATCGTTTGTTAAGTTGTTTCCTTTCCAGTCCGATGTGGGTTCTCCATGTCAGTCTCTTGTCCAGGTGAAGTCCCAAATATCTTACTGCTTGGGATTCCGGGATTGGATTATCATTGAAGGTTACTTGTGGGCAGGAACCATGATTGAGAGTGAAGGTAATAAATTCACTTTTCATACCATTCATTTTTACCTACCACCTGGTAGCCCAACTAAATATATCATCCAAGTGGTTTTGAAGGATGGAAGATGCTATATCGGGTTTTCTGTGAGGTGTTAGTAGCGCGGTATCGTCAGCGAATGTAGCCAGTAGGGTGTGCTCGTGTTCGGGTAAGTCAGCTGTGATAATATTGAAGAGTAGTGGTCCACGTGCATTACCCTGTGGAACTCCAGCTTTATACTTACTACATTTTTTATACTGGGTAAAACTTTTTTTCATCTTTTTCGCACTTAGAACCTTATGCATTTCCTCGCTTCAATTGATTCCCCGCCGTAATCGAATCTTTTCTCTTCCGGTATAATTTTTTAAAAATTATAACAAATAATGTTACATGTCAATAAAGTCAAACTTTATAAATAAATAAAATATTCTAACTGTAACACAATGGGGATTAAACAATTTTTATTCGAAGAAAATAATAATTTTACAATGATATACAAAATATGAAAACACAAATAATTAAACAGGTTACAAAAAGTATCACTTTGTAACTACTCAGTAACACTAATATAACCATATTAGTTGAGCTTCAGAAAAAGACTATCTCTGTTGTCCATCGCTCCTTATATTTATTCTGAAGAAGAAAGGTTCTAGGCCAGTCTAGATGGTACTCAAGCGTAGTCGCAAACATTTACTAGAACATTTAGTTTCAACTGTTTCAACAAAAAGTCTAGAACAATTTAAAACCATTATTATTATTTTTTTTACGTTACATTACATTATATCACCCCGATTATATTATTTTACATAGTCTCAAAACGATTTATAATATATGCTACATAGGGTAAACCATAGAGTTATTGGCACTCAATACAGTTATTGACACCCCAACTTTAACTTAAAGAAACAGGTAAACAAGTCCTAATTTTATTTCAAGACATACATGAGTCTAATGTTTGAAGGATCCTCTAAATCATCTATGAAGTAAGACTTTAACAAGCTAACCATAGGGAATATTTCACAATTAAATCCACAGAGTGCCAATAACTAGATTTAACAATAAATATTGCCATATTGTAAAACTATTTAACTTTTGACCCAAAAAAAACCTCTTGAGTCTTTATGAGGATAGATTGTGAGGAGCTATAGGAAGTTTCTATTTGATCCCTTTATAAAAAGTTTTTTTTTTAATTTCACCACAGAAATGTAGTCTTAAGGGTGCCAATAACTGTACGGTTTACCCTATATAAGATGTTAACAACAGTCCCATGAACAGAAAGTCTTTTATTATAAACAAAGGTCTGTTATTAAAGAAGCACTGTGCAGGGCGTGGGCTCAACGAGTTTTATGAGTTGTCGGAATACTTTTCTTTTTTTTCATAGTTCATATTTAGCCATTTCTTATTTTTAGGCTTAAAGTGAGAATGTTAATTTCTCTATATAAACATAAGTAAGTGCTTTATAAGAAATCAAAAAAGGCCCATTTCCCCATTTAAGTCTCCTCAGAACATTTTAATTATGATAAAAAATACCTGATATTAAAGAATACTTTATTATCATTAAACATGACGAGTTTGATCTAAATTGGTAGATCCGTTTTTGAGAAAATCGAAAAAAAGGACCCAATTTCGGATTCGTGGAATTTTTAGAGCTAATCAGTTCTCACTCTCACTAACCATTTTGCGGAACTGCCCAAAACGTTTATTTCCGTTGAAAACCGGAAGTCAAAATTTTTCATGATCGCTATTTGTTCCCTTAGGGGAGGGCGGGGTTGGTTGGCAACAGTTTTCACTTTTTTGATTGTTGAGTCGTTCCTGTTAATATAATCCCAATAGGGCTGATACCACTGTAAACTCCAAGTATTAGAGTACTTCAAGTATTTTTTTCACCACATAATATTTAATACTAAGATTATAGAAAATTGAAGAATTCGTCAATCCAGAGTATGCCAATTTAACATGTGGGGCAGGTTGGCCTAGAAGGTGGTTTTTTTTTAACCATCTCATTCAAGTACTGCCTGACACATATTGTTGTTATTAAAAGCTGCACTAGAATGGTATAATAATTTTGAATCGGTTTTAATCAGCTTTTAAGGAAAATAGAATGACAATAGAAGAAGATAGAAGTTTAGACTGTCGTCACTTTCTGCATAAGAAAAATTGCTCTCATCCTTCTTGCTGGAACTAAAGACAATTGGTAGTTTCACCTTTGTTTATGTTTACCTAGATTTTTTGAATTGCTACTGCGTCCACAAACCCCAGTTGAAGCGAGCCAACTAACCCCACAGGAGAGATCATATGAAAGATGGCTACCAGGACAGGGGAGAACAATCAAACAAGAAACTGGTTAGTCGAAAGGTTAGGTTTTTTAAAGGAGTTTGGGGCTATGTGAACAGAATCGGAGTCAAATGTTTTGCCTTTAAACCATATTCACTGAAAATATAAAAATTTACTTTCATGTTGTAAAATCATTCAATAAACCACACTCTTCTTTACATTGATAGCATCGGATTCAAAACTCAGGGCAAGACTCCCGAGGTCGAGCGGGTCACATGGTACAATGATCGGGCCTTCACAACAGATGTGAAGGAAACCTTAAGCCAATGGCCAACCTACCCCCTATGCCAACCAACCCCGCTATACCCTACTAATTAATATATCGATAAATGAAAGTAATATATAAAAATGTACATTTTCCGTTTAAAGAGAAAAAAAAATTATTTTCTAAAACTGAATATGGAACCAATCCATAAATAAAACATTATCTAAAAGAAAAACTCTTATCTTTTTTTTTTTTTTTTTGGCACTGAATGGAATAAACTGAAAGTTAGGGGGCTCCATCCGAACAGCCGAAATCCCCATCGGATACAACGCTGGGCCGAAATCTGTTTCATCCCGCTAAAGCCTCCGCGGCCATAAATTTCATTATTAAGGAAGCCAAGGATTTCCGAAATACCTGAATACTGTAAATCACGGGTGTTTAACCTATTGTCCTTCTCTTATTTAAAACATCTATACCTATAGAGACAAGGGTGGTGTTATGGGTACCTTAGGGCATCATGGGCGCAGTTAATATTTTAAAAAAATCTGGTGTGTGCGCGCAACACACAACTTTCACTTACCAACTTAGTTAGATTAGAAATTGATGTGTCTTGTTAATTGCCACTTGCTACTTTCCACATTCATTTCTTATTTTTGTTTTTATTTGCACTATAAAAAACACTATTTTTTTTTATTTTTAAATAAAAGTTTTTACTTGTGATATTTCGGCAATGCAAGCATAGTAGTCCAAGTCGTCTGATTTTATAATTCTCTATGTAGTTGTTAAAAAGATCATTTAGTTACCTTGAAACAAATAATTTCCATTAAATGAACAGAACATCTTTAATTATAAACAATGGTCTGTCATTAAAGGCGTACTGCGCCTGCGTGAGCTCTGTTTTATGATTGACGGAATATTTTTCAATTTTCCTCCTATACATGTTACTTTATTTTTTTCATATTTAGCCATTTTTTATTTTTATTTCATATATTAAGTATTGTGTATATATTAAGTATTGTATATATTTTCAATTAGAGGATTATTTTTATTTATTTTCCTTTTTTTTTATGTAATCAGAAGAATTGTTTAGCTGTTTCATTCATGGATTTTATTTTTATTTATTTATTGTATCATTTGTTCTTTTACTTTTAATGCATTATTAATTTTATCATATAAGAGGCATTATGCGAAAAAAGAAGAAAAAAAGAAAAAAAAACTTGTAATCCGAGTAAATACATTTTTGTATATATATTCTCTAAGAGCCAAACACCCTGTAATTTAATCTAATTTACAAAATACAGTATATTTTCATTCATTCATTCATTCATTCATTCATTCATATTTAGCCATTTTTTATTTTTAGGCGTAACGAGAGACAGTCAATTTCCCGATATAAACAAAATGAAAGGTACTTTAAAGGAAACCAAAAAAATCCTTTTACTAATGATAAAGCTTACCTGATATTGAAGAACATCTAATTTTCATTCAACATTTGAATTTGATCAAAATTATTAAAGCCGTTTTTGAGATAAACGAAAAAAATGTAAAAAAAGGCAATAAAGTTGTGAAATAAAGTGCCCCCTCCGGTCGATCAATTTTGATGAAATTTTTGTAGTCATATCTCGAGCATATTAATACATTAAATACTCAGTTTAATCAAAATCGTTAGAGCCGTTTGTGAGAAAATCGAAAAAAACGTAAAAAGTTATTAAATAAAGTACCCCCTCTGTTTGACCAATGTTGATGAAATTTTTGATGTTACATCGCGGGCATATACATAGAATAAATACGCAATTTCAGGTTCGCACGGTTTATAGTTTTTGAGCTAGTCTGTTCACACACAGACACACAAACATAGACCATTTCGCGAGACTTGGTTATTTTGACTGGGTTCCGTGAGTTGTATACAATATAATTTTTGATTTTTAAGTTGTATACGGTAATTCCTTTGAAAACAGAAAGTCGAAACTTTTCACGATCACAATACTTTCCCTTACTATATATTTCATATAACGGAAAAATAATTTTATAAACAATCTTAAAATTAAGTAAAGGTTTATAATAAGGCTGTATTTGACCTCGGTTGCAGTAAGAGAGTTGTCATATGTTTTATTTCTATGCCGGTTAAAACACTTTTAAATGCCAGTAATTATCCTGATTTTGCAACCATTGGAGGATATTAACGCAAGGTACGGGTCATGTGGCTAATCAGACCAAAGATCTCATCACATCTTTTAAATGGGAAACTCTAGATCATCCTCCGTACAGCCCTGATCTGGCGCCCAGTGACTACCATCTGTTTCTGCGCTTGAAAAAACACCTGGGCGGCCAGCGTCTTCAAGACGATGACGAAGTCAAAACAGTTGTGATGCAGTGGTTAACAAGTCAGGCGGCAGACTTCTACGAGGAGGGTATTCATAAACTGGTACAACGTTATGACAAGTGCCTCAATAATGAAGGAAATTATGTAGAAAAGGGTTATGTTATTAAGGTACAGGCTCTCATATAAAAATAAAATTATTGAGATATCTTAGCACCTATTTTTTTAATTTCAAAACGGTACATACTTAAAAAACACGCCTCGTATGTTTTCATTTTGTAAAAATATATTTATTTTATGATTGTACATGACCTCTTTTCAAAATGACTTATTCGATTCTCCTCATTCTCTTCATAAAATCGATTCCAATCATTATACTTTTTAAGAAGGATTAGTCTACGTAGTATATAATAACCTGATTGGATAGCCAGGTGTTTGGTCTTCTCTTCATCTTGGGGAGCGATGAGAATCCATCAGGGAAGTTAACAGGATTAGCAGCTGACTGAAGCAGGTCCCTCGCAATCCATCAAAAACAACTTCCAGTTCTTAATGCTCCTTCAAAACCAATAAATAGCCATCGGTGAGGTACAAGAAAAATGGTACGTTCGCTAATGGTTCGCTCACCTGTTTCTTGAGTCTATTGATCACTTGAGATAGTATTCAAGAGGTCAAGCCATAGTATTACAGCAAGTATCACTTGCGACTACTTATAGTAAAATAATTATGATCAATACCTCCACATATTGAATATTTTTATTGATCAATTGGATGTTGTTGTATTAATATAAATCACCACATATCTGGTAGTAGCTGAATTAGAGGCTGGTGTAAGGACATCTGTGTATGTAAGTTAATTACTTATTTTTACTTTCACTTACCTATATATGAAATATATAGTAAGTGGAAGTATTGCGATCGTGAAAATTTTCGACTTCCGGTTTTCAACGGAAATACACGTTTTGGGACCACCTGAGTCGAAATAACCAAGTCCCGCGAAATGGTCTGTGTGTGTGTGTGTGTGTATGTGAACAGACTAGCTCAAAAACTATAAACCGTGGGAACCTGAAATTGGGTATTTAGTGTAGGTATATGCCCGCGATGTGACAGCACAAATTTCATCAAAATTGCTCGAAGGGAGGGGGTACTTTATTTAATAACTTTTTAAGTTTTTTTCGATTTTATCAAAAATGGCTCTAACGATTTTGATTAAACTGAGTATTTGATCTATTTATATGCCTGAAATATGACTGTAAAAATTTCATCAAAATTGATCAACCGGATGGGGGACTTTACTTAATAAATTTTGTATCATTTTCAAATGTTTTTTTTATTTACTAAAAACGGCTAAAACGATTTTAGTCAAACTGGGTATTTGATGTATGTATATGCAAAAGATGTGATAGACAACATTTCATAAAAATTGATCAACCGGAGGGGGGGACTTACTTAATAAATTTCGTATCATTTTCACGTGTTTTTTTTATTTACTCAAAAACGGCTTTACGATTTTCATCAAATTCGTCATGTTTAATCAAAATCAAGTCTTCTTTAATATCATGTGAGCTTTGTCATTATTAAAATGTTTTGAGGGGGCTAAAATGGGGAAGGGGCCTTTTTTGTTTTTCTATAAAGTATCTTTGTATTTGTTTTTATAGAGAAATTATTTGTCTCTCGTTTGGCCTAAAAATAAGAAAGAGCTAAATATGAAATATGAAAAAAATCAAGTGAACATATACAGGAGAAAAAAAGAAAAATATTCCGTCAACTCATAAAACACGTTGAGCCCAAGCATGCGGAGTACGCCTTTAATGACAGGCCATTGTTTATAATTAAAGCCGTTCTGTTCATTTAATGGAAATAATTTTTTTCATGGTAACTAAATGAAATTTTCAATAATTACATAGACAATTATAAAATCAGACGACTTGGATAATTATGCTTGCATTGCCGAATTATCTCTAGTAAAAACTTTTTTTAATAATAAAATAAATTAGTGTTTGTTATAGAGCAAATGAAAACATAAATAAAAAACGAATGTGGAAAAATGCGGAACTATGAGAAGTGGCGTTAACACAATTTCTAATCTAAGTAAGTTAGTAAGTGAAAGTTGTGTGTTGCGCGCACGCACCGGATTTTTTAAAAATAATTATGATCAATCCCCCCCTCCTTATTGAATATTTTTCTTGACTGTTTGTAGTTGTTCACGACATATATGGTAGCAGCTGAATTAGAAACTGGTGAGAGGACATCTATGTATGTATGCTATTTATTTATTTTTTTTTTCTTGATATAGAATGATAGGCCTCAAATTCTGGTATTATTTCAATAATTCACTTAATCATGCAGATTACATGCCAAATTTTCGCCTGTTCAGGCATCTTCAGGGCTATAAGGGTTTCGCAAACAAGCTAGAAACAGGATTTACTGGATGGCCTTATTAATATAGAGAATTCGTTTAGTAACTTATTTTTTTCTTCCAAAAACATATCAACATTTTTAATAATATAGGTAGTAAATTACTTTCGCTCGATATCAGTCAGTCAAAATGGCTCATAAATCGCAATAGACATAATTACGAGTAAAAACTTCAAGAATTATTCACAGCACAAGATCAAACTAAAGAAAGAATTAAACAGATTTTCAGTAAGTTTTTAAAGATCTATAAGAATGAGATAAAAATAAAAATTGATCGGAAAGCTAATAAAACGCTCGTTTTCACTTTGCACAAACCATACCAGCATAACCAGCAATTCCCAAATAATAAAACTACGCTTGACAGTGCTAATATTAATAAAAATCTCAGAATTTTAAACAAAAGTAGTACCATGAGCATTATGAACAAAAAAAAATGCTGTTTCTAGCTTGCTTGCGAAACCCTAATAGCCCTGAAGATGCCTGAACAGGCGAAAATTTGGCATGTAATCTGCATGATTAAATGAAATATTGAAATAATACGAGACTTTGAGGCCTATCATTCTACATCTATAATTAAATAGTCTCTTCCTAAAAACTTGTTTACTTTATTTTTCTATTTATTTTATGCATTATTGATTTATGTAATTGTTTGTTTCATTTTTCTAATAAACGTGAACAATTCTATGAACAAAAATAAAGGGACCGCGCACTCACTTCACCCTCCCCGGCCAATAACTCGAAAAGGACTCATCGTTCAGCCTTAAAACGTGGACCCAGGTCCTTACCGGGCCTTGTTGGCCTCTTCAAAATCTCTAAAATGAGAAGTTTTTTTAAAAGTTATTTCGAATTTATGCTACTTGAAAAATATAATAAAAGCCTATAACAGATATAAAGGCCCGAATCGCTGCTGGAAACCGCTGCCTATGGAGTTTACAAAAGGCCCTGAAGTTGAATAACCTCTCAAGGCAGGCAAAGCTATATACTGTATACTGCTAATATACAAGACAGTTTGAGACCTTTAGTATTGTAGGTTGCCATGCTAACCACTACACCACAGGTGACCCCAATATCTCAAATAGTGATCATGTTACTATGAAAAGTAACTGGTGCCACTAAAGTAAAAAAGACCCGAATTATGAACTCAAGGGAAACATAAAGTACTTAACAGATGGCAACCATTTCAATTTACCAGTCAGACTTTACTTATAACTTAGCAACGAAAGCCGCAGGAGAGTTGTCCTGGTGGCTGCAGGACAAGCCCCTAATTTCCTCAGACGGCTTTATATATAAAATTATGCTTACAAAGGGAGAAGAAGCCCCTGACCGGAGGAAATTGAACTGTCTATTTGTTCTCAACGGCTGTTCGTGCTCCCTGGGAAATGGTTTCAGATCCGAGATAGCTTTGGGGCCCCATCCCCGATATTGAATAGGGAAAAGGAATTGAATGTAAATTGAACGGCCCCATATCTAGGTTATTGCGAGCAACGCAGCAGATGCAAATTTTCGGCAAGTACCTGCTCTCCTGCTTCTGCTCTCTTATTGAATTGTTCCCAGGAAAAAAAAAAAAAAAGGAAAAGATAAAAAGGGCCTTGTAAACAATAATGTCGTCGTAACATCATTCGACTTGTTCTATACAAATAAATTCGAAACGAATTACAAAGAAAAATGTTTTAAATTGAGTACCTAGTCAATATTTATTTATGTATCGGTTCTATTTTACATTAAGGCTTCCAGTTACAGTTTTACAGTAATGTCAAATGATTAGGTACTTTAACACGTTGACGCTGCACAGTGGATGATTGGCCATGAAATCCTGGCCAAAAGTCCAAAAAACATTTTGTACTTCAAAACATCACATAGGTATGTATTTCCTGGTAACTTAAAAATGTTCGCATCGAGATACATTTATCTCTTTCATTTTTATCCACTTCCTGTCCGAGGGAACTATTTTGAATCCATGAATCGAGTATGCAGTTGCTTTTTGCTGAGTTGTAGGATGCTTAAAGATGTGATTTCTGTATAATCCATTTAAAAAATGATCTGAAATTTCTCCTCACAGTTTCGAAAGGTGTGTATATCTCTGTGATAACTAATAAAACATAGATTTGTTTTTATACTGGCTAGAAGGGCCATCAGTAAGAAAGTGAATGCTTGAAACCTGGGGCAGGTTGTTGTTAATGTAACTGAAAAGAATGAGGGAGTGAAATTTTAAAAGTTTTCATTATTTTTCAATCACTGTATTATTAATTTAACATTAATATTATTTAATATGATTAATTAGGTTTAAAATGAAAAAGACTGCAGAATCGAAAACGGTCAGAATTTTCCATCGAAAAAAAAATAGTTGAGTGAAAAAATCGTTTGAAAACTCAGTAGTTTTTTTGAAGTGAGAGAGTAAAGTAGCTATTGACCACAGTATAGCTTTCCCGAAATAAACTAAATCTGATATCGATAATACTATTTTCAATTCCCTTCATTATATTGTAGTAATTATTATACTCCAATCTTTTTTAATGAGGTTTAAAGGCTGCATATATAAATAAATGTTTTAAATATCTTTGTTTTTACCCCGTGGTGCTTCTTTGTATCTTTTATTCTTACAAAATTATCGAATATATCTTTATACATATAAAAATCTCGTGTCCCGATGATTGTCTGAGGTAAACTCAGAAACTACTCAACCGATTTTGATGAAATTTGGTTCATTGTGTTTAGTTTGGTCTAACTTAAAAGATAGGATAATTTTTATCTTGATAATTGACCCCAATATTTCTTTTATTGCAAATTAAAGGCTTATTAAATATTACATTTAAGGCTGATTAATTCTATAAAATGAGAGCTAGTTACTAGAAAAAATAGGAACTATTTCACTCCATTTTTTGTTCTATCGAAGCTAAGCTCCAAACTAAATTTATAATTGGTTAAAAAAAATTAAAAGTAATTGTTTTTTTACTCCCTCACCTTGTCCGACTCCGAGGCAAGCCACTTAAAAAATTCGTCGTCTTAGTTCTATAAATTTCCAACAGATGGCGGTTTACGTTGATTTATTGACACAACACTTCATTTTTTTGATATTTTCGATGGGAAGCATCCAGTTGCCAAATCTATTTTTTCTAGCTTTGTCGCCTTTTCAAGTGTGGGGAAAACATCGAATCTATTTGTTTTAGCAAAAGATAGGTTAACCAAAATCATAGTGCACATATTAGCACTACAATAAATAACAATTGTGAATTCTAATAATGAAGGAAAATGTAAATTATTATTATAAAAGTTATAAATTATCTCATCCGTAAAATTAATTTTTTTTTCTGTAATCGTTGAATAATGGTAACATTACTAAACTGAAATGAGTGAAGAAAGTGAAACATTTTGCAATAGAGTGAAGAAAGTGAATTGCCTTCTTAATTAGTAATAAGTATAAATTAAAAAATAATTTGAAGTTGGAAATTAAATGCTTTTAAATGTTTCTTAACTTTGTAAGAATTTATTTTAACAAAAAAAATTGAAATTTGAATGAATTATTGGTGGAAATAATCAATATATTTTAAAATTTAAATATAATAATAATTACCTTCCTTGTTTATAACCTGCACTTGCACTTGCACCTTTCACAACCATGCTTATAACCTACGAACAACATACCATAATCTTAACAACATCCTAATTTTGTTCATATTCTGGTTAGATCTGATCATGTATTACACGATTACAGAAAAAATTTAATATTACACTCGTGAAAAAAGTAGAATTTACAACTCTCGTGAAATTACCACACTCGCTTCCCTCGTGTGGGTAAACGTTTCACTCGAGTTGTAAAATGATCTACTTTCGTCACTTGTATAATAAATAACTATTCTTTTTATAAGTAGCATTGTAAGAACATATGGTTTTTCACATGGTTTGAGAACATTTCATAACCTGTTTCAGGTAGAACATTGTGTTACATTCTGAATTTAATTAATATGTATTATGGCAAAATATTAATTTGGTACATTTTCGCTGTCTATTGTGATTTTGCTAAGCCTTATTCCAACTATATCCTTATTAGTTCCTTTTCCATTTTACCAATTTTTTTAGGTTTCTAGATTAGCTGAAACGGTTTTATCTTTAACTGTAAATTTTGGATTGTATTAAAAAGAATAGAATGTAATTAATTCAACGCATTTTAGCTATTGAGCCAGAGCAATGAGTTAATAATATTTAAATATAAACTGTTAGTCTAAAATAAAGTATAATTTTCTACGAAAAATATATTTTAGGTAGTGAAGAACGAGAGAGTGAAAACAATCTTTATGGGAAAATTATTTTGATAATGACCTTGGATGCTGCCATTTTGTGCAAAGGGAGAGCCGTTTGCTTACCACTTACCAGGAAATTCCTGTTTGCACTGCTAAAAGCAACAAGGGGAAATTTCAGCTATACAAGATATAAAGTAAAATTTATAGGGAAATAGTCAGAGATAGTACATTTGTTAGTGTAAGAAAATGAGCATGAAAGTATACGAATTTATTTTGCAAAATTTTCAAAAATTAAATATGAAAAATAGTTCAAATTAGAATTTATACAACACTTGCATCCTACAGGACCATCGTCCAAACCTTGTACATATATGTTTTATCGCAATCCTCCCACCTTCGTCTGGGCTTACCCATGGGATGTATATTATTATTACGGATTATTTATTTTTTATGAAGTTTCGTGACTCTTTTTGTACTTTTTTTTCTCCATTTAAAAAAACGCGCCTGTTTACGGAATGTTGAAAATTAAGAGATAACTTTTTTATCCTGCAGCATGTCTTGAGATCTCTTGAATCTCTTGAAAGTTAGTATGAAACCTTTTATAAAGAGTCTGTACATGTTGCTAAACTGTAGGTAAGTGTGCGTCATAATTTAATTCTCGTTAATCAAATATTAAATCTATTTAATTAGCCTCATCTCAAGGTCACATGCCTTAAATCAATCACAAAAATAAATCACAGCCTTTCTAATTTATATATATATATATATATATATATATATATACATTTAAATCCGATTTTCGATTGTTTTTAAAATAAAAAACGAACAAAAAGCTCTAAAAAAAGATGAACATCTTTCTAGGACCAATAATATCTGAGCTATGTAGCGTTTGATATTCCAAAATGTTCCATAAAAATTGCTCTTCATGGATTTTTTTATTATTTATTACTGAAATACGAATAGTTAGAAACAATTAAAACTCGGCATTTTTGGTCACACTAATGAGAACAACATATTCACAGAATAATAATTTTTGAAAAAATTAAAGTTTAAATTATGTTTTTATTTATAATTAATTGATTTGAAATTGAAAATAAAAATGAAAATTTACCTTGTTATATTTTATTAAAGTTCTGATTCTTATTTTATATGGTTGAATTTCTAGTTTATCGTTCTTAAAATTATTAAAATTTCCCTGGGATAATGTTTTGCTGCATTAATACTTTTGAGTTTTAGCATTTCTTAGATATTCTTTGATTTTATTAAATATTTTACGCTTCTATTACTCTTTTGAATTTTATTTTCTATGTGTTCCTATTCAAAATTATTATTGTTGTGAATAAAAATAAAAAAATAGATTAATTTTTTTTTTTAAATTTCTGGAATCATGCGGTGAAATTTACTCCTATATGTCATTAATGTAAATGGCAGTGTCAATCTAGAGTTAACTTTATTATTTCTTCTAATATGATATTTCCTCCAACCTAAGAATAGAATTTTAAATTAAATTCCACAGACGACAGAAACTGTACGTTAACTCTGATTTCTGTTCGACAGAAGGATGACTTGGGACTAAAATGTCAAAATGAAAAAAAAGACCTTGAACATACGCTTAAAAATTCTTTACTCTCATTTTTCAAAATCTTCTAAATTGAATATTAGACAAAAACTGAATACATACACCTACATAAGCTCAAGATTTTCGGCTCAGTTAAAAAGACACCCTTACAAAAATTAAAAACTTTTCAATCTGAAATTTTAATACTAATTACGGACGCACCCAGGTACGTAAGTAACCAAACTCTACATAGAGACTTACAACAACCGAATATCCAACAACACATACGAACACTTTACTCACGCTTTTTTGTTAAATTGGAAGGACATAACAACAGATTAATTAACGACATGGCCACGGCTGGCTTGCCCGTTCGAAGGCAGCTTAAAAGAAGCTGGATGAGAGACCTCCTCTCCTGAATTAGTGTCAAGCCCGGAAAGAGGTGCTGCTGGCCACTTACGGTCCTTCATGCCACACATGCCTTACATATTATTGCGTTGCTGCAGCCATCGAATTCGCTGATTGTCGCAAACCGGTGACAGGTGCCAGGTGACAGGTTGAAGACAAAAAAAAATTATAGACGACTTCTTCAAATTCTAATTGAAATACTCTTTTAATGCAATTTTCCATGAAGTAAGTCTTTCCAAAGTTCCGTAGATATAAGCCAAGTGCCGTGAAGCACGTGTTCTCACCGAGGACTTCACTAAGTCAGAGTGATGGAGTTAATTGTGCCAAGTTTTCGGTGAGTGTTATTTAGAGTGTTTTTCTTTCATTAAGAAGGAACCTACTCACTTTTCTCCATTATTCCCCCCTTTTGTCATCTTTAAACAAGATCTATAGCTACATTTAATTTTCTTGTTTCTTGAAATATTTTCTTTTATCTCCCCCCCCCCCCCAGGAGGGATCCCTCTCATTTTCATTAGCTTTAATTGAACCGGCTTAGGAGGAGGGGGGTGAGGTTGAGGGAGGGGGGAGGTATAACAGTGACTCGATAATGTTATTTCAGCTGGAAGCAGTTTCAGTAATTAAAAACCGGAACCGTTCGGCAATTAAACGCTTTCAGCCTATCTGCAAATAAAAGGGAACAATTAATTGCTGTAATAAACTGAGATAATAACAATCAATTAGTTAGGCCAAACAATTATATAACAATGTGCTTAGAAATTTATTTTTTCAATTTTTCGAAAAAAAGTAGCATCTCTTTAATCCAGCTTTACTTTAGGAGAAAAGTTACTATCACGAAGAGGTCCATTTACATCACATTTTTTTATTCGATTACTTTTTTTAGTGTTTTATATGTCCGATGTAATAATCATGTCCAATCATTAAAATAAATACAGAATCTTTGTTAAGTAAGGTCTTTCCCGTTACAAAATAACTATGTATAGGGTAAACCGTACAGTTATTAGCACCCTTAAGACTACATATCTGTGGTTAAATTAAAAAATCTTTTTATAAAGGGATCAAATAGAAACTTCCTATAGCTCCTCATTATCTAGCATCATAAAGACACGAGAGTTTTTTTTTGGGTCAAAAGTTCAATAGTTTTACAATATGGCAATATTTATTGTTAAAAGTGACAGATCTAGTTTTTGGCACCTAGTGGATTTAATTGTAAATCTTCCCTATGGTTATTTTGTTAAAGTCTTACTTCATAGATGACTGAGAGGACCCTTCGAACATTAGACTCATGTATCTTGTAATAAAATTAGGACATGTTTACCTATTTCTTTAAGTTAAAGTTGGGGTGCCTATGACTGTATGGTTTACCCTGTAAATCAGTTTCCTATAGAGTGAACCGTACAGTTACTGGCACCCTTAGGAATTCATTTCTATGGTTAAATTGAAAAAAATACTTTTTATAAAGGTATCAAATAGAAACTACCTATAGCTCCTCATTATCTATCCTCATAAAGACACAAGAGGTTTTTTTCAGAGGGTCAATAGTTCAATAGTTTTACAATATGGCAATATTCATTGTTAAAAGTGCCAAATCTAGTTATTGGCACCCTGTGGATTTAAATGTGAAATCTTCCCAATGGTTAGTTTGTTAAAGTCTTACTTCATAGATGACTTAGAGGACCCTTCAAACATTAGACTTATGTATATCTTGTAATAAAATTAGGACTTGTTTGCCTATTTCTTTAAGTTAAAGTTGGGGTGCCGATAACTGTACTGAGTGCCAATAACTTTATGGTTTACCCTCTAAATCAGTTTCCTATATATAAATTAATTCAATGTTAGTGATTTTTCAAAAAAGAAAACTAATAATTTAATATGCCACAAAAAATATAAGACAAATAATTAAACAGATTACATAAATTACCACTTCGTAAGTCAGAAATAACCATACGACGAGCTTCAGAACAAGACTAACTCTCCAGTCCATCGCTCCTTATATTTAGTCGTATCAGGACTGGCCTCGAAGGTTCTGGGCCAGTGTAGATGGTACTCGAACATCGTAGTCACTAACATGTACTATGAGAGTTAGTTTCGTTAATTTCGTTCCAAAATTGAGTCCAGAACTATTCAAAGCCACACTTTTATACTACCTTTTAGGCTATACAGGGGTTTTCCGGACGTGGGGTGGAGCATCAATGCCGAGTATTATTAAATGTCCCCTGGTTTCGGCTTATAAGAGCCTATCTTCGGGTTCCCGATCGTACTTAACATAACTTTTTTGCACACTTCTTTAGCACTTTTACACAACATACTAGATTCTTATCAAAATCATAGAAAATTCAGTCATGTACTAACAAATAAAAAAATAATTTGGACTTAACAATCTTTAGGATGCACCCACGGATATACTTTAGATATAATAGATGTATTTTGTTTATCTTCTATCAATTATTGATATTTCGGCCCAATGTCACCCTTAGTCCGGGAGCTGAGGGCCAAAAAGCTGCCTGATTTGAAGAAGCTTTTTGATCATATAGGCTGAAAGTACTCATTTCATAGACAACAAATGTGAACGTCTTCCACCTCAGATCGGTTGCCATCAAATTTTATAGGCGAACAAAGTCGACATTTTCTCAATTTTTCGCTAATAAATCGAAAACGATTTATCGTAGATGAAATTGTGTTCTTTCTAAAATAAAAGGGCATTAAATTTCGCGTCGACTGAGGTCCTCACAGTTAAAATCAGGTATGTCTTTTTGTCAAAACCGATTGTCAATTTAGCCACTTGATGAATTACGCTCAAGTTCCAAAGCCTGCATTATAAAGAGGGCTACTCCAAATAAAAAATGTTACCTATAATAGTTGTAGAATATCAAATTCTGTGTTTAACGATCTCATTAATTTTAAAATTAGCCCACTCCTGTGAAGTATTTGGAGTAACCCTCTTTAAAATGCAGGCTTTGGAACTTGAGCGTAATTCATTTTTCCGCTAAAGTGGCTAAATTGACAATCGGTTTTGGCAAAAAGACTTACCCGATTTTAACTGTGAGGACCTCAGTCGACGCGAAATTTAATGCTCTTTTATTTTAGAAAGAACACAATTTCATCAGCGATAAATCGTTTTCTAGTTATTAGCGAAAAATTGAAAAAAGTTCGAAAATGTGGATTTTGTTCGCCTATAAAATTTGATGGCAACCGATCTGAGGTGGCAGACACTCACATTTGTTGTCTATGAAACGAGTACTTTCAGCCTATATGATCAAACATTTTCTTCAAATCAGGCACATTTTTGGCACTCAGCTCCCGGACTACCTCCTTTAAATGCCTACAACTTTACAACAGACATAATTTGCAATCTACACTCGATTAGATAAGGTTACCTGTATAAAATTGCTCAAGATATTTTTTTTTTCAAGCCCTTTGCATACTAAGTTGGCATACAGTGTTGGCCCCCCGATGATGGTAACATCCCCTTTGAAGGCAGAAGCTGTTACCGTATTGGGAGCTCCTTTCCATATTGGGATCGCTATTTGCTCCAAGGGCCCAGTCAAAGGGTAATCCTTTGGGCCCCTCAACAATGCAGGGCTCCGCTCACCTCCTAACATACAAATAGCCAGCCCTTTCTCTATACATACAAATGGTGTATTCTATCCCTGGATAAATAAGAAGAGCCCTAATTGGATATCAATTGAGCCTACACTCCGATGGAATATTTATTCAGAAAAGGAATTGTATTGCCCTTTCAATTGGATTCTTACACTAAACCCTTGAGGCCTTTTACAACTTATTTATTGGAACGAACCTTCTTCAGAGATAACTTCGTGATACGATTTGCAAAAGAGCCAACAATTTACCATATAATCAATTAATTGATGGTTAATTCTAATTAACCTGGTTAAAATATCTTTCAGAATCCACTGTCATCTCAATTTTTCGAAAAATTGAACGAACGAGTTTTGCACCTCACCTCCTCAATTGCTGTTTAATTCTACAATAACTAGAAAAACCGAAATTGAAGAGGAAATAAAGGCTAGGATTAAGGTGGAAAATTCTTGTTATTTTTCGATTGCAAAATTACTTTACAATACCAAAAATTTAAAAATTAGAATTTACAAAACTATAATTGAAGAGGCGAGATGCAAAACTCGTTCGTTCCACCTGAACACATTTTTCAGGAAACTCAAAAAACCTACCACGTCTTGTAGAGAGATGATATTTTTTTGGCTTCGAAAGGTGCAGCTACCTAAAGTTATAAAAAGACTAGATCCCAAAGCTATCGTCTTCTTCAACAATAGCGACCTCACCATCCTGTTGTTCGTTGTTTCCCTCATCTGTGGCAGATATATTGAGAACTCATGTGTAATAATTCAATGAATCATTGGCCTTCCACTCGTCACAAAAATGCTTTTTCAGCAGATTACCAACGTCTATCAGCTTGTTGGAGCCATAGAAAAATCAATTATTAATATAGCTAGATAAGAAAAATCGAGTATAAACTGAAATAAAACACGCGAGTTTAAGAGGCTTTCTATATTTTGTTCAGAAAGAGTAACAGAAGCTGTTACTGTTAGAAAGTGAACGAATGGGATGGGTGCAAAGTGAGAAGTGATTATTGGAACGAAAGAGTTTTGCATCAAAACTAGTGACGAACCAGTTTTGAAACACAATGGGCTATGGAACGAATCAGTTCTGCACCAAACCGCTATTTTATATAGCAAAAATACATAAGAAATAATAAGTTTTGCTTCAATAATCTCATAAGATATGTTGAAAGAGCTTTAAAATATCTTACCGAATCCACTGCCATCTCAATTTTTCGAAAAACGGAACGAACGAGTTTTGCACCTCACCTCCTCAATTGCTGTTTAATTCTACAATAACTAGAAAAACCGAAATTGAAGCGGAAATAAAGGCTAGGCTAAAGGTGGAAAATTCTTGTTATTTTTCGATTGCAAAATTACTTAGCTTACGCCTTCTAACCAGATATTTAAAAATTAGAATTTACAAAACTACGTGTATAATGCTTCCGACAGTTCTTTACGGATGTGAAACATGGGCGGTTACAGTAAGGGATGAGCAATGCCTTAAGGACTTTGAAAACAATGTACTGCGTATTTTATTGAAGTACATTTGGGGGCAAGGGAACCCTTCAAGATTTGCTTAGTGCAAAGTATTTTGCGGATTGCAAATTTTAATGATGTTATAGGGTCAATCCATGTAGGGTGGTCCAAAGGTGGTTGCTCGACCATTTTACAAAAAAATTATATTTTTACCACCGATTTTGTATGGAATCAGTAGTTCAAAACAAGTTTTAAAAAAATTATCCTCTATAGTGACTTCTTTTAGTATTGCCAAATTTTCAGTTTCTCACAGCCTAACTAAATCTGCTGCCTGATCTGCCTTTTCGTTTCCCTTGATTCTTTTGTTGGATGGAAAAGAGATGAATATTACTTTTTTAGCTTTCAATTCCAATTATTCCAGCTATCCAACACATGCTGATTATCTCTCGAATAAGAGAGCTACAGGGGCATCGATTGTGGATCGCCGATTTATTTATCACTGATTCCGCTATCGAATGAAGGGCTTTCATAATTGATTTAGCCTCTTCGGTGAAGATTTTATACATTTATGTTTTCGTTGGTTTAGTTTTAAATATTATTCCTATAAATATCCCCCCTAAGACAGGGAATAAAGCACTGGTGGTGGATCCGACAATTAGATTTGAAAACAATGACCTTGACCAGGCGGGTAAGGTGGAAAGGGAAAAGAGAGAGATCTACGAAAAGTGCATCCCTTTCCTTAAAGAGAAGTTCCGCGAGACCTTTGAAGAGAGAGAGTTCTCCGTGACAGGCCTCTGGTTCGGATCTCGCGGAACGATCCCTAACAGAACAAGGAGTTTTCTAGAAGACCTAGGTGTCGAGATGAAAGAAATTTCGGTGTTGGCTGAAAGTATAATCTCGGACTCCCTGGGCATTATCCACTATCACCTATATGGCTACTAATTATGTGTGGATGTTTTGTCTGTCAAAGTTATCTTTTATCTTTTTTTTTTTTTTTTTTTTTTTTTTTTTTTTAATGATTGTGTATCTATTTATATCTATTTACATATTTATTCATATATTTATATATTCGTCTAGTTATTTATATATTAGCTTTTTTGTTTTTGCTCTGTATGCGTGCCATGATAGGACGGGGAGAAAAATAAGAGAGAAGGAGGTTACAGATTTGCTCAAGAGTGATATAAGCTATAACAAGGGAAAAAAGAAAGAAAAATTAAGGGGTTAAGGGAAAAAAATAAAATAAAAAAAATAAAATAAAATAAAAAGTAAATAAAATATTGGAAAAGAAAGAAAAAAAAGATTTTGTAACTGTAGGTGAATATGCATGAAAAATTAAAATGTAACTTTAGTTTAATTAATGTACGAAAGTTGTATTGATAAGTATGTTGTGTGTTATAGCAACCCAATGTATTTGGGCAGCATTGTTTTGTTTTGTTTTAAAAAATAAAGCATTTCTCTCTCTAATTTATATGAATATTGTAAAGAAAGTTCTACAATTAGCGTAAAACACTTAGCCAACTCGATTTAAATTGTAATAAAGGTTTAGTGGAGTTAAATTTTGTTTAAATTACGCATAAAGCATAATAATTCTCCCTCCCCCCTTCACCCCCTCCCTACCAACGGATGACGGACTGTTCTCGAGGGAGGCTTTACAGCGGTTAGAAAACTTTCCGTTGTAAGAGTAGAATTAAACTAACAAACTTCTCGAGGCTATTAGGGTTTTCGTTTCTAGCTGCCCTGCTTTATTAGACCAATTAGGCCTAACAAGCTTTAATAACTGAAATCTACTTGGTTTCCTCGGTATAACATAAATATTAAATTAATTTCGATAAAATTATGATCAAGTAAAAATATAGAAATATATCCTGAAACAGAAACTGATGTTTATTTTTGTTACTTGGTACACGTTCTATATTTGCTTGGAACGTTTAAAGTACTAAAATGTATCAGTATGTGACCACATGATTGGATCGTTCTAGATCTTTCTGGGTGGTTCCACATAGCGGACCACATATATGAATCTACTGGCTGAGTCTGGACAGCGAAGAATACAGTTACTTTTCAGCCACTGTTAGTTACTATTGTGTGATTTCTTTTTTTTTTTACTTTCACTTAGCTACATATTAAATAAAGCTAAAAAAGTAATATTCATCTCTTTTCCATCCAACAAAAGAATCAAGGGAAACAAAAAGACAGATCAGGCAGCAAACATAGCTTGGCTGGGAGAAACTGAAAATCTGGCAATACTAAAAGAAGTCACTAAAGGGGATAATTTTTACTTTCACTTACCTATATATGAAATATATAGTAAGGGAAAGTATAGTATTGCGATCGTGAAAAATTTCGACTTTCGGTTTTGAACGGAAATACACGTTTTGGGTTCCGCTGAGTCTAACCAAGTCCCACAAAATGGTCTGTGTGTGTCAGAACAGACTAGATCAAAAAATATAAACCGTACGTACCTGAAGTTGGGTATTTGGTGTATGTATATGCCCGCGATGTGACACCATACATTTCATCAAAATTGGTCATAAAGAGTGGGTACTCGTCATGTTGAATGATAACATTAGATAATCTTTATCATTATTAAAATGTTCTGAGGGGGCTTAAATGGGGAAGGGCCTTTTTTTTGTTTTCCTATGAAGTACCTTTGATTTTGTTTATATGGAGAAATTAACTGTCTCTCGTAACGCCTAAGAATAAGAAATGGCTAATATGAAATATGAAAAAACTCATAAAACACGTTGAGCCCAAACATGAGCAGAATCCCTTTAATCACAGATGATTAAATGTTTATAATTAAAGATGTTCTGTTAATTTAATGGAAATTATTTGTTTCATGTTAACTATGTGAGGTTTTAAACGACTACATTATGCTTGCATTGCCGAATTATCACATGTAAAACTTTTGTTCAGTAATAAATAAAATAAAAAAACAGTGTACTTTAAAGAGCAAATACAAACAAAAATAAGTAAACGAATGTGTCAAAATTTGTGATTTTGAGAATAGGAATTTAACAAAACACGTCAATTTCTAATCTAAGTAAGTTGGTAAGTGAAAGTTGTGTGTTGCGCGCATCGCAACAGATTTTTACCCTTGTTATAACGACTAGATCAGTTTTATGTAACATGCTGTAACTTCTTTTCCCCTGATATGATGTGTGTCTTATTAAAAGTTTATAGCAAGTCATATTTTATATTTTTCAATTAAATAATTATAATTAACCAAATTTTGTAAATATGAATTAATAAATAATTAATTAATATATCGGTTATCTGTTGATAGGTTATTATCAGGAAGGATACGAGATACCTGGTCAGAGAATAGCCGCCTAATTGGGGTATCAAACATCAATTAGTTAATTAACAAACCATCTATTGATTACCAGTGCTCAATCATGAAAAATTAATTTTATTATTACCAATTTCTAAGCAGATTAACCAGAATAGTAATCATATTATCATGTTATAATTAAAAGAAATAAAGACGATGTGTTTTATATCAGAAAAATCTTAATTGATTGGTTAATCTATATAAATAAAGTTGAAATTCTGTTTGTTTGTTTGTTTATTTGTTCTTTATAGAAATCCATACCGTTTGTTCTAAATTCTCCAAATTTCGCTCAGTGGTTCTTTGATACCAGGTGCGAACACCTGTCCATATTAAAACTGCATAACTTCAGCCAATCTCTTGGTATATTCTTTATTGTTAAAAAATTCGTCATGATCTCGCTTTACAATGGTTGTTTTTTACGAAATCGACCGTTTGAGTCGAAAAAACGGCCTAAAAAATCATTTTATAGATTTTGATGAGGCCAAAAAGGCCCAGTAAGACCGTCCCTTGGTAGGCGTCGAGTTTTGGAATTTTTAAACCATATGTTTTTTTTTTTTTTTTTACATTACAATACGTTTATTTACATGAATTTATTTTTTATAAATAAGCGAGCTTCAATAGGAGTATTGAGCTCAAAAGCTAAAGAACAACGTCAAATACGAGCAGCTGAAACTCTCGACGAACATCAAAATTGGATTGAACAACATATGCTTAGACAGGCAGAATCGCGGGAAACAGAGTCTGCCCAGGAATACTAGGCCCGCTTTGCGCCACAAAGGCTTAGGCAAGCCGATTTGCGAGAAACTGAAACTGCAGGCCAATATTTCTGTTTGTTTGTTTGTTCTTTACAGAAATCCATACCGCTTATCCTAAATTCCTTAAATTTCGCCAGTGGTTCTTTCATACCAGGTGCGAACACCTGTCCATATTAAAATTGCATAACTTCAGCCGATCTTCAGCTGATATTCTTTATTGTTATAGAAATCGTAATGAACTCACTTTATAATGGTTTTTTACGAAATCAACCGATTCATTAGAAAAATGAAATTCCCCGATCAAACCGGGTTATACAGCTTTAAGATGAATTTCTTTTAGTTTGTTTTTTCTTAGTAAACAAGTTTTACTAAGAAAAGAACTTTTTTTAGTTCTTTTTTTCGATATAGAACCCGTAAAAAAAGTTTCAGTTAAATCTAAAATATGTCGGTCAGTAAGGTGTTCGGTTTGTAAAAGAACGTCCCATATACGGACTTACAACTACCGACTATTGACGAACAAATAAGAACACTCTGTTCTGGCTTTCATATAAAATTGCACGGTCATAACAATAGACTTATTAATGACTCGATCACGACTGAGATGCCTTTTATGAGGCGACTGAAAAGGAGTTGGATGAGAGACCACTTCTCCTGAAACAAGACCGGGATGATGTGCTGCTGGGTACTATCTTCCTTCATGCCTTAAAATGCCAAAATCTCATTTGCTGATTGTCGCTTTGCTGCGACAGGTCCAAATTGAACTCTAAAGTGAAAAAAAAATGATCAATATTTATTTAAATTTAAATAAATTTTATGTCATTAATACACTGAGTTTTATTTTACGCTGAAAAACCGAAATGAGTTATTTGCCACCCCATATATGTATAACCTATAGCTTGGACAATGAGAATCAGAGACTAAAATATATTGATTTCTTCTAATTTCTTCAAAACCACAGGAAATCAGTGAACAACACAAAAAAATATTAAAAAGAGACGTAACATGTTCAAAAAAGTGTTCAATAAAACAATAATAAGGTACTTGAAAATGGATAATCGTCCGAAACGTTGTACTAAAGATAAAGTTAGAGGATAGGATCAGGGCATGGGGCGATCAATTGGCAAAGCTATTAGGACCCTAATAACATTCTTAATTACTACTAAATAAAGTTGGATGTATAATAATCCGAAATAAAAGCCACATAATAGAAAAAATATATCGAGTTCACAATGTGGTAGAACATACCTACAGCCGTTTAATTGGGCCATCGGATAATTGGGACTACCGCTTAGTTGAGCCATTTTTAATAAAACCGAATCAAATATCACGCTTTATTGCAACAAAATTTCGGCTAATTGGGGCAAAACTTTCGGAAATTAATGTAAAAAACTATGAGACCGGTGTCAATCGAATAATACAAGTATCTGAAAGCACGCCTGTTTCTCTAAGAAGCAAGAAACCGCATCAAAAAGTTTAGTCGCTTTTTTTTTTTCAGAAAAAGGAAATGAAGAAAGTCCTTAGGCGTCCTAAAGACTTCCGCTAATTATGTTGATCGCAGTTTACATTGAGTGTAACAATGCACACTTGATTCTAAACTGCTAAAAACATTGACATGTTCTGATTCATTTCTTATTTCTTCTTTATAATTATAATTTATATTATACACATATAGTTATTTTAATTTGTTTCATTTTGTATATTTGTTATATTAAAACACCTGTTTAGTAAAAATACATTATAAGAGTTAAATTAATTAACAGACCAGAATAGGTACACCAAAATGCACCTATTCACTGGGTTATTTCCCCAAATATGTCTAATGTATGACATCAAGGGTCTTTTTCATTTTGGGCAACCTGTTACTAAGTTATGATAACGGTTATTTTATGAATTTTAACAGTGATTTATCTATATCAGATAAAATCATCTGATTTCATATTTGGAATTCTCTAAAGGATATTATCGCAGTGTGAGTTAAAGTAAATCTGTATTTTAAAAATAAATCTGTTAGAATTATATTCAGTTTTGAAGTCAAATAAAATAGCTATAAAATTTTTACAAAGAATCGATGATCTACATGGAAAAATGAAATGCAGAGAAAGACACTACATGAAAATAATTTACCATAAGAAACGCGTTTCGATTTGGAAATGCCGAAGACAGGGATGTAACCAATCCAGAAGTGTATATAAAGGTACCTGGTTCCAAAACTGCAGGGTTTCAGCCAATAAAGCCATGCTATTTATATATTCATGGGCTAATGGTTAACCGACATCTTTTTGTAAGAAAGAGTTAGGTATGGTTAGGTTAGGTTTGTGTGAGTATGGAGGCGACGTAACGAAGGCAAAAATTTATTCATAGAAATTTTCGAGGGAATGAAAGCCTATTGGCCTACAGAACAATAACATTTTTTTTTTGTAATATTTCTTGTTAATAAGTTAGATAGTAAATATTATGTAGTAATTAGTTATCGTTAGATAATTAATTTATAATTTTTAAACTATTTTATTAGAAGATAAAAGATTCGACCACGGCCGGGAATCGAACCCAGGTCCTCTGCATCTACGTCGCAGCGCTCTTACCACTTAGCTAACCGTGAGTCCGTTCCGATCGTGATCGAATCTTTCTCTTCTGTGATCCCTCCCTCCAGGTCTCGCCACATTGTAGCGAAGTACCAGGGGGCTGAACAATTGTCCAGACAGATAATTAATTTATAATTTTTAAACTATTTTATTAGAAGATAAAAGATTCGACCACGGCCGGGAATCGAACCCAGGTCCTCTGCATCTACGTCGCAGCGCTCTTACCACTGAGCTAACCGTGAGTCCGTTCCGATCGTGATCGAATCTTTCTCTTCTGTGATCCCTCCCTCCAGGTCTCGCCACATTGTAGCGAAGTACCAGGGGGCTGAACAATTGTCCAGACATAATTAATTTATAATTTTTAAACTATTTTATTAGAAGATAAAAGATTCTGTCTGGAAGATTAAAAATGATTAGAAGATAAAAAATGTCTGGACAATTGTTCAGCCCCCTGGTACTTCGCTAAAATGTGGCGAGACCTGGAGGGAGGGATCACAGAAGAGAAAGATTCGATCACGATCGGAACGGACTCACGGTTAGCTCAGTGGTAAGAGCGCTGCGACGTAGATGCAGAGGACCTGGGTTCGATTCCCGGCCGTGGTCGAATCTTTTATCTTCTAATAAAATAGTTTAAAAATTATAAATTAATTATCTATGTCAACTAGATCCCGTCTGTCTGGACAATTGTTCAGCCCCCTGGTACTTCGCTACAATGTGGCGAGACCTGGAGGGAGGGATCACAGAAGAGAAAGATTCGATCACGATCGGAACGGACTCACGGTTAGCTCAGTGGTAAGAGCGCTGCGACGTAGATGCAGAGGACCTGGGTTCGATTCCCGGCCGTGGTCGAATCTTTTATCTTCTAATAAAATAGATAGTAAATAAATCATGTGTTTTTCTATAATTATGTAAACTTTGTTATTATTTAAATAACCGTTATCATAACTTAGTAACAGGTTGCCTAAAATGAAAAAGACCCGACATCAATTATCATACATGTACGGTAGGCGTATTTAGGCATTTTTTATTTGCATTTACACGTGGATTCATGGCCTCCGGTTTATTGGGTCCTCCGCCTAATTGGGACACCCGCACCTACCCCCCTATTTTTGGCCTTATCCAATTTCCATCACCGATAGTTAGTTTCAACCCTTAGAGCAGTGACTCCGCTCGATTTTTTTATTTTTTTTAAATTTTATTAATATTTCGATTTAATTAGTCCTTTTTACTCTTTCAATTTATTTAGCAATTTTTAGACTGCCTAATAGTCCGTTCCCGTTCAATTTGTTTGCTTTCTAGGCACGATATTGCTGTCTAGTCTGGTTATGATACTCTTTCAAAATAGTGGGTTACAACGAGGTAAGTTTGTTACTCTTTTAAAACAGCTGGTGTAATGTTATGTTACCCTTTTAAAACAGTAGAAGTAAGGTTATGTTACTCTTTAAAAACAGTATATTACAACGATGTAATGAGTACGAGTTATCACCAGTAGGACTTTTCACTCTGACCAATTTTGGTTAATCATTGGTTCTGATATACCATTAATTTTTCTTGACCTCCCGGTTCCTCTCCAAGCGTTTTACAAGGGTTCATAGATACATCAGAATAGAATAAAATGTTTTTATTTATAATATTATATACATAATTTTTAGGACAATATTATATACATAATTTTTAAGACAGATTGTGTTGTAAAAATTATTATGATTATGCATTACTTGGGTTACTCATTGGTTCTAACAAACCAGCAATTTGTCCCAACCCTCAAGTTCCTCTTCAAGCTTTTTACAAAGGTTCATGCATACATCGGAATAGAATAAGGTAAAATGAAGTTATTATTTATAATATTATTTACATTCTTTTTAGAACAGAATGTTTTTTTTTTTGTAACATAATTACGGCTTGGTCTCTTGACCGGTAGCCGAGGTTGGTCACTATTTACTAATAATTACAAGTTTAAAATCCTTTCCAGTGAAAAATTGCATCAAATTCTTATATCTATATTTAAGTAATTTTTTTTTTTTTTTTAATGCAAAGGTAAAAATAAACATAAAAGCCGAACATATATCCTATTAGATAATTTGATAACATAACTGGTAATTACACTTAAAAATTAAAGTTTTTTACTAGCCCATGCTCTATATACCCATCCTAATTTGCTAAATTCTATTAGTTCGTTAATTTTCCCTTTATGAGCCAATAAAACGAAGTCGACTGAATTGAGCTCCAAGCTCAAGAAAATTTAAATAAATTTCAAAACACATCCTTTTTCATTTGCCTGAAACAATGAAAATCTGACAGAAAAACGGTGTCTGAAATAAGTAAGGAAATATCGGTCCGTTGGAAACATTTTGAATTGAAACTTCCTGATTTAATTTTCTAAACCAAACTCCTCAATTCCAAATAACGAAAACTTATTTATTGCAGTATTTTCGGACAATGAGTGCCTCACCTTATTTTATAAAAGTTATTTAAAAAAAAAAAAAAATACGGAGGACAAAAGAAGGTGGTGAGACGACCCATGACACGTTCGCCGATTGATTCTATTAAACTAATTGGAAGGGGGCGACGGGGGTGGCGCGCGGACTGGCAATGAGCCCCCCAACCGCCCCCCTCCCAACGACCTCCCACGTAGCTCGTTATTGTTTTCCCTTTTTCTCTCGGCTCCGGGGATTTCTTCCCTCACAGGCTGAGGAGGCTGGGGAAACACTTTACACTTCGTCTCTTATTAGCCACTCCCTCCGTTGATAGCATAGCAACAACACTTTGTTGGAGGCGGGCAACTAATAGCAATATGCCCAATATAATTGGCAATGAGGAACAGTTTTAGAACAATTGCTAATGTAACAACAAACCAATGAATAGGGGAGAGCGGGGTTGGTTGGCAACAGTTTTCACATTTTTGATTGTTGAGTCGTTCCTGTTAATATAATCCCAATAGGGCTGATACCACTGTAAACTCCAAGTATTGGAGTACTTCAAGTATTTTTTTTACCACAAAATATTTAACACTACGATCATAAGAAATTTAAGTATTCATCAAGCCAGAGTATGCCAATTAACACCCGTGTGGGGCAGGTTGGCCTAGAAGGTGGGGTTGTTTAGCCATCTCATTCAAGTACTGCCTGACAAATATTATTGTTATTAAAAGCTGTCCTATATTTGTATAATAATTTTGAATCGGTTTTTAACAGCTCTTAATAGAATGACAATAGAATAAGATAGAAGTTTAGACTGTCGTCACTTCAGAAAAATTGCTCTCATCCTCTTTGCTGGAACTAAAGACAATTGGTAGTTTCATCTTTGTTTATGTTTACCTTGCTTTTGTGAATTGCTACTGCGCAAACAAAGCCCAGTTCAAGAGAGCCAACTAACCCCACAGGAGAGATCATATGAAAGATGGCTGCCAGGACAGGGGAGAACAATCAAACAAGAAACTGGTTAGTCGAAAGGTTAGGTTGTTCAAAGGAGTTTGGGGCTATGTGAACAGAATCGGAGTAAAATGTTTTACCCTGCCTTTAAACCAAATTTACTGAAAATATCAAAATTTACTTAAATGTTGTAAAATCAATCAATGAAGCACTCTTCTCTACGCTGTTAGCATCGGATTGAAAATTCAGGACAAGACTCCCGAGGTCGAGCGGGTCACATGATACGATGGTGGGGCCTTCACCACAGGTGTGACGGAAGGTATAAGCAGATGGCCAACCTGCCCCCTATGCCAACCAACCCCGCTCTCCCCTATTCTATCCTAACGTGAAAAAAAAAATCTGGTCTGTTTCGGATTAGGTAAGCCAGTGATTTTTTAATAAATACCTATTACATAAAAATAAAAACTGGTCTGAGGCAAGGAGATGGTCTGTCTCCCGTACTTTTTAACATAGTTTTGGATAAATTAATGAGTGAATTTTGGAAGAAAAATAGTTCAGGAGCTCGGCTGGGGATCAAACGCATGCATATTAAAGTGAGGTGCTTGGCTTTTCCTGATGATCTAGCATTATTTGCTGAGTCTGAAGAAGAGTCCATAGAACAGATAAATTGCCTGAAAGAAATTGCTGAGAAAACCGGGTTACAAATATCTTTTGAGAAAACAGAGTTAATGACCACGGGGGTAGGATATCTTAAAAAATCAGTCAAAACCAAATATGGGAAGATTTCGGTTGTTGGGAAATTCAAGTGTTTGGGTGAAGTTTTGTGCTGCAAAGGATCGGAAAAGGAGAATTTCAAGGGGAAAATTAAAAAAATTAGAGGATTTGTGCTTTCAAGTGGGAAAAATTTACAATAAGAAAAATCTTTCGATAAAGGCAAAATTAAGGCATTATTATACTGTGGTAAATCCTCTGATTCTTTATGGAGTAGAAACGGCTTATATTCCCAGTTTAGATAAGTTGAAAAAAATAGAAAGGAAAATTTTGAGGAAGATTTATGGACCAAAGAAAACATCAGAAGGATTCAGGAGGAGGTCTAATGAGGAAATTTAGAAACTGGTATGTTAAGGTTAAGGTTCTTTGTGCTTATGGAGAGAATGAGTGAAAAAAGATTATGTATAGAAATTTTCAGTAAAATTTTAAAGTACAATAATTTGGGGGGATGTCCTAGGAAAATTATAGAAGAATTGGACACTTTGGGGATATCAAAAGAACTTTGTCATGACAGGGATCTTTTCAAGAAAGTAATTAACAATGAAGTCAGAAGAGGGTGAAGGGTATTGGGTGGTCAAAGGAGAGAAGAGAGGAGCAGTCGAGAATGATGAAGCTGCGCTGGGAACTGAGAAGGAAAATTCTTCAGTGATATCGCGTGGTCCTCAAAGTGGCCGTTTCGTGTAAAAAAAAAAAAAAAAAAAAAAAAAAAATTAATAAATAATAAAAAATAAAAATGAAGAAAATACCCCTCAGAAACATATGTATTTGTACACATAACTTCAGAACAGAAATATCCTAACATCAGATAAATATAAATTACTTTCAAAGGCGAAAATCAGCGATGTTCTTCAAAATAGCATTCCTTCTCATACCTCCGCCTCCATATTAATTCGCATAGATAGGAATCTAGCATGCTCCTACTTGTCCCGCATTCTTTCTTGTTTCTGCGTTTAACCGAGGCCCAAAGTGAAATTTTTTCTACGAAATTTTTGGAATGGATTACAACGCAGAGTGACATTGTTCGAGCCAGGTGCTGTTGAAAAGGCTAATCGCTGTTCTGCATTACCTCTTGTGACAAAAACAGTTGGATCCTCTTTCTTGCAATCATAACTTCATGGGATGCCCTTTTTCGTATACCTTGTTACTGGGTGGGATTCCCTTGCTCTGTAAAAACTTAACAGCAGCTTCCTTATTCTTCAAGTGTTCACTTAAATCAAAGATATTCATAACTGAGCTGAATTAGAACAATGGAAGCTACAAATGGCAATGTTAGGCAATAAAATTATCCCATCATACTTTTACATGTGTTATTAAGTCAGAGTAATTTTAATGAAATAATCACGGTCACTTAAAAAAAAATCACTGGCTTACCTAATCCGAAACAGACCCAAAAAATCTTATATCCAGTAGACTGTTCTATATTTTGGTTTAAAGTAAGGTATTTAAACTTTAAGACTCATTTATATGACAATAATAAGACCTATTAATTAATTCATTGTTGCATAATCATATGAGTAAAATATTAATTCAGTTTGTTAAATAAAGTCATAGAGTAAACTACACTTATTAAATTATTCCTAAATATATCAGAAAGTATTGCGAGCATGAAAAATTTCGCCTTCCAGTTTTCATCGGAAATACAGGTTTTAGGGTCCCCGAGTCGAAATGACCAAGTCCCGCGGAATGTTCTCTGTGTTTGTGTGTGAGAACACCCTATTTCAAAAAGTATAAACCGTACATACCTGAAATTGAGTATTTGATCTATGCACATGCCATTGTGCTAGAGAGGGAGATAAATACTTTGAGTTACAAAGCAATGCAGGTCTACTGCATAGGGTTGCTAAATACACAGCATACTAAATCAATCTTTGATATACATAAAAATAAGTACATTTATCGTTTTACAAATATACATTATATCCATTCACAAACAGTACATTTTCCAAGTAACGCATATAAATTTTCAAAAAATCGAATTCGTACTACTAATAATACATTATAATAAATTAGGATCAAAATTAAAAAAAAACTAACTGACCCGTTCGAAGTATTCGCACTCTAACCTACTTAAGTACACATCGTATATTCAGTATCGGATAGTGAGTATTTAGTGCGTCATGGGCATAGGTGAGGGTTGAAGTAAAGAATAGATGTGTATAAATTTTAGATTATATATTTTTGAACCATAAGTTTCAGGTATTTACATATTTACCCAGTATTCACATGTTTACAGGACCTCTTTGAACACTTTGTTTGAAGCTAAAATATGGTCATCTGTGAGTGTTTGTTTTAGACAGAAATTGATACCACTGAAAGAGCGCACCCTGGAAAACGCCACATACTTTAATACACATATCTTTCGCAGAAAGCGAGTACGCAGATTCTATAGACTGAAATCGCATGTTTTTGCTTGTAACTCACAAACGACGGCGACAATCGGAAAAGTGTGTATAACCAAAAATATTGGTCTCGACAAACTGAAAAATATGACAGCTTCGAACTATCCCCGCGACCATTTTCCCAGAGAATTGCAGTTTTTCGCTAACAACTCGCAAACGAAGGGGTAATCGGAATTTATGCGACCGAAAATGTTCTCCTTGAAAAGCTGAAAAGATTGACATCATTTAGAAACT